>JBAMJV010004531.1:0-51301 GCA_037951105.1 Echinarachnius parma
TACTTGGGAAGGAAATTTGACTTGACATGAAGTAAGATCTGAGTTTTCTTGTCTAAAGAAATACTCTTTTCTTTCAATCACTTTTATCGAATTAGATAAAAGCCATGATTTGAATTTATTTGGGGGGTCAAGCGCCCCCCCATGACCCCCCACCAGTACGCCAGTGGGTGTGATGGTAGGTGGGTGCACGGTAAAGGTGCTTCTGCAATGTTTTAATTGAAATTATGCAATCTGGTGCATACTTGGGAAGGAAATTTGACTTGACATGAAGTAAGATCTGAGTTTTCTTGTCTAAAGAAATACTCTTTTCTTTCAATCACTTTTATCGAATTAGATAAAAGCCTTGATTTGAATTTATTTGGGGGGTCAAGCGCCCCCCCATGACCCCCCACCAGTACGCCAGTGGCTGTAACAGTTGTTTTGCCCCCTCTCTCTCCCTCTACCGTGTTTCTTGTGCTGTTACTTGTAGTATTTTCCTGCTTCTCCTGTAAATAGCCATTATTTAGTAGTCGATCAATATATTTTATTACACTTGTTTATGTTGATATTTTTCTCAGTTCATTAGTTAGTTTAGTTTGTAAGCATTTAATGTATGTAGTATTCTTATCTGACGAGTTTGTTCATTCATGACATGTCATACTCATAAGCTACACAGTCATGAGGGACCTTGATTCCACAAGCCTTGCTTTCAACCAAGGTCACCTCATCTTTCTATTGTAAACGCCATATTTTGTCAATTTGTTATATTCATGTCATATTTGTAATGTGTGTTATGAAGAAGAGATAAAATAAACTTGAAACTTGAAACTATAAACTAATATCTTGAACCATCGTGCATATTCCAAAATCTGTAATTGTCCTGTCGTTCAGTTGCACATCCCGTAACTTTTAAACTAAACTGGCAGGCAGTGGCGTAACGTAGCGACGGGAGGGGCATGGGTGGGGCACGTTCCCCCCCCCCCCCCCCCCAATAATTTGAAGGAACAAAAACAGTAGGAAAACATAATATAAGGGGTCTTTTTTGGAAAACGAAGAAATAAATAAAGTGTGTCCCCCTAATAATGCGAGTGCCCCCCCTCCAATCAGTCCGACCGTGCTACGTCAATGACAATGTGGCAGGTATAATGACACAAGTCATACTTATCCTAAATGCTATCTAAAAATTTGTAGCGACCCATACATTCGCACTTTCACATGTCTCTTGACCCGACTTTATTTCACAATTTACACCCACACACACGTAATTCCACAAATTCAAACATAATCGGCGTAGTTGTATAATTGTTTCATTACAATATTATTCGCTGAGAAAAGAAAAAGGGTGCACAAAGTTCATGACAGATGCTTGCAAACTTTTTAGAACAAAATTAATATGTTTGTCTAGCCTATTTGAATTCTTTATGTAAAATAATGCGTACTAGCTCGAAATTTAAAAATGTGTACCATTTTTTTCCAGTAAAAAGAGGGTAACCAATAGAGGGTCATTGATTCACACACGAATTTCCCTTATGTTTTGGGGGTCATATATTGGGGGGGGGGGGGGGGGGGGAGAGACTACGCCACTGGGCACTGGGGGCATATCAAGTGCATATGACCCGAATGTACATTACCCCCCCCCCCCCCCCCCCCCCCACTTATACACACACACCACGCACACACACACACACACACGCGCTCTCACAATGTACACACACGCACACACCGCTCTCACAATGTACACACACACACACACACACACACGCGCTCTCACAATGTACACACACGCACACACGCTCTCACAATGTACACACACACACACACACACACACACACACACAATGACACCAAACAATCCGCACAAAAAATTGGTAAACATGAACACAAACAGCTTCCATAACATAATTTTATCTCCAATGATCATCCCAACTCTCAAGATTGAACAAAATCGTTTTATATTCAATTCCCAGCTTTCGCAGCTCGATAAATATGCACCTGTCCTCAAAGATAAGTACGCATCACGCCATTGGTCAAAATATTGGTCGCTATGTCAACGCACACGCTGTGTTTTTGTTTACATCGTACGTGTCACGTACACGTGCATGCAGTGCATACACGTACCACAAACGCGTCGCGATCGCCTATACCGCCTCATATCAACACCGTGCTTCATTTGCATCGTTTTTGTACGAGTATTTTTCGTCTTTTAGACAACTAAAACCCAACATGTCATCTAATTACAGTGCAAATCAGGTAAGTCAACATTTGTATACTATATTTCCGACATAAAATAGAGAGCTTTTTTTTATACGATGTTCGCACGTACACGTTTCATAAACTGCCTACCCAAATGCTGCACTTGTTCTCCGCCAGAGCTAGCGGGGGAGCTGGAAGCGGCTGAGCGAAACAGATATGCAGGTGCTTTCGTGAAGATTCTGAACTGTAGTCTAGAGACAGTTCAGAATCTACAGTTATGGCTGCATTCTAACTGACCCAATACTGAGTCTATCAATTAATTATGATTCTGTTACTGACATCTGTCACGTCACCTTGGCCCTGACGGTTGTAAATTTTAATAATAATAAGAATTTTGTTTTGTTTTATTTAAAGATCTGAAATTATCACATAATGTAATTGGAGGTTCGTGGAGATTATTATTTGTGTTGTACATGATTCATTTGATTGGAATTGTGCAATTGTTGTCCCATAATCCATATGTCAGTTATTCTTTCTTTTCTCATCCATTTAAATGTATGTTTTGTGTCATTTTTTGATGAGTGATTTTAATTTCATAGTAACCTAACTAGGCGCAGTGCTTCGCTGAGCTGTGCATCACCAATTAATGTTTCTGTATAATGTAATAACTAATATCTAACCATGCAATATTTTACTGTACATGCTTTTTATTGACATTGTACTACATGACAAAAGTGCTTTATATTGCATACCATGTGCTGAATAAAAACAAATTGAATTTAATGATTGTACCTTTGTCATAAACTTATGTCTCAGAATTAATTTTTCCATATGATTTTATCATTGAATGAATATATCATAATTTGCAAGTCAAAATTGTTAAAGTAACTTGAAACAAATCTGAGTGGAGCAAGGCAGTTAAGTTGAAGATATATTAAGTTAAGTTGAAGATATATTTAGTAAAGTTCTGGGTTAAAAGGGTGCTCCAGAAATATTTTGTTTGCGAGGAAACCAGAGGGTACAGGAATTGCAAAATAAGCACATCATTTTCTAAACAAAAGTTTGAAAAACAAGGGCTGATATGAATAATGTCTTGTGGGCATTGACTTTCATTCACAATTTCATGGTACATATATTCGTGAAAATATAACAGTTGCTTTTAAATTGATTTTGATAATAATAAATCCTTCTGAATGTTTATTTTAGAAACAAAGGTCACATTTTGAAGAATAAGAGTTGAACAAATATCATTGTCAAGCGCTTCTAAAGAGATTATGATCTATCATATTAGGTGCTGTATAAATCAAATATATTATTTTATTATATTCCCTGTGCCTGAATAAATGATAGGCTAAATGAGTCTTCTAAAAGAGTCCAGATTTATTTTTGTCATGGTAGAATGATAATTTTACATTTTCAATAATAAAACAAGTTTTATTCACTAAAATTCAGTAAGACAATTTAATATTTTAATACCATCACATTTTGTTTTAATTTTTTAGTTTGTTTGCGAGGAAAACAGAGGGTACAAGAATTGAAAAATAGTATCATTTTCTAAACAAAAGTTTGAAAAACAAGGGCTGATATATATAGATGAATAATGTCTTGTGGGCATTGACTTTCATTCACAATTTCATGGTACATATTCATGAAAATATATGAAAATGGGCTAGTTGAAATATATAAAAACTATATTTACTAATTAATGCCTTTTTTTTCTGGATTATATAAGGTGGACCCTTGATAAGTTCTGCATTAAATGTTTCTTCTCATTCTTTTTTTCATCATTTACATAATTAACTCCTTTTTTCCCTCTCTCTATCTCTCTCTGTCTCCCATAGTATGAGCAAGCGTTTCACAGCAAACGCCTACAAAACTGGCAGCTGCCCCAGACGTACAAAGAGGTAAGTCTTCACTTATTTATGTTCTCCTTTTATTTTAAAATGATAATGGTGGCTACTTAGTTATATAGCACACGTTCTGTCTTTCGACGCTCGCAGTGATCACTATTATAACCCTGGTCAGCGGATACATACAGCAATCAATCTAACGCACAAAGTGCAAATTTTCCCCTCCATGGGGAGCATTCCAGCCAGGCAACGTTGTAGGTGCACATAGTGCTAAGGAACTCTGTTCCATCCTTCCAGGTTTCTCAGTTCTTTAAGAGAAAGGCAAGAGAGGTGGTTGATTAGGATCCATTCTAATTTAGTCAATTGAAACCTTATTAAAACAAGGACCTTGGAACCATCAGAATGTCATTTTTGTTATCGGGGTAATTTAATACAAAGAGTTGGATCAGCTAAATTACCGTGTTAAAAGGGTTTTATTAATTATATAAATACTATACAGGGTGGTTCCACTGTACATGGAACTTGCCTTTGACCCTCAACCATATTATAGTAATTATTTTGTATTTTTGTATTATTATTATTATTATTTTTTTTTTTAAAGACTTTAGCAAAATAATTGCTAAAAAATGTGGAAAAAAAAAACATAATGGTATAACTTTTTGTACACTTTTTTCATCACAGAGACCCTCATCCTACGAAGGCTTCACACAGATCATTGCGACAGACCGTGGACACCTAAAGCAGGGCGTACCCCGCTCCAAAGACTCGCCCTGGGGTGGATTCGTCGGAACGTGGGACATGCCCCGCAAGATCCCAGGAAACGTAACAACATATATGGCGCGATCCGTTCCCGCGGTTGGGACGATCAAGAGGACACGGGCGGAACACGAGGAGTACATGCGGCTGGCGGTGTCGCCGGAAAAGAACCTTCAATCGGAGCCCAAGGTGGCGTGCTTAAACTAAGTCCCGTTCAGGCTTGTTAATAGTTTAAAGCAAAAGATATAGATATATATATATATTCATATGGTGAGACTTGTAGTTAGAAAATTTAAAGTGGTCCATTAAATTTGTCAAATTCAACCAAAATTGTTACACATTCTCTTGTACCATGTTCATTGCTCATTGTAACGGAAGAATAAAATTGGCTTAAAATATGAATAAGAAGGTTCCAGATCGCTTTTCTATTGAAGTCAAAAGTATCAGAATTTAACCCTAGGATACTTCCATTAAATAGTATCCAAGATCTGATTAAAGGGTGACTAAATTAAAAAATAAAAACGCTTTGGTTGATCTATGATAATGAATATATCACATATCTGTTGACTATTTCATGTACATTTCTGTCATATTTTTTATATTATTTTTTCTATTATTTGTATTCTACCTGCTAAGATCCACCCCTAAAAAAACCCTACACAATTGACTTCTCTGACATCACAATACTATTCAACCACCGATCAGCTAGATAAACATTTACAAAAGATATGTTCTCACCCACTGAGTACCGTATTTCATTGAAACCTTCTTTTCATGGTGAGTGGGCATTGTATAAAGCTTACAATACTATTGTAAACAGCTTAAAACTGGTGGTCAGTTGACTACCAATGTCTTTTGTTCATCTAGCTGACTGATGGAATGGTATTGTGAGGTCAGAGAAGTCAAGACAATAGCTTCTGGCAGGGTTTTTCAGGGGTGAAGCTGAGCAGGTAGAAAAAATAAATAGAAAAATTAATATAAAAAATATGACAAAAATGTACATTAAATAGTCAACAGATATGTGATGTATTCATTATCATATATCAACCAAAGCGTTTTTATTTTTTTATTTAGTCACCCTTTAACGATCAGGGATAAAATCGAACATCTATTTTCACTATTAAAACATTGCTATTTTTTTATGAAAATATCCCATATCATTTAGAAGAATCTTGCAATGATATTGGTATAAATGGTTTATGTCTCAAATTTTACTTTTGGAAAAAATCTTAGAAAGTTAATGGCTCACTTTAACTCTTTGCCACAAAATAGCCGACCAGTCTGTCCAGCTCTAGGCTAGTGCACTTTAGAGAATTTGATAATTTTTTTAACCAAATGTAGGATTATTTTGTTAGTCTGCAATTGCAAAAATTAAGTACAATGCTATAACTTGTTTAACAGAATAGTTACATCATTTATATACAACCTTTTATACATGATTTCCTGACTCTGAGAAAAAATAAAAGTAAACATGGTCCCACAAGCGCTTAGGCCATGAAAAATAAATTGTTGGATTGGCGTAACCCGCCCGCCCCTAAAAATACCGGCGCTAATGCACGCCGACCTTAGAGGTTTTTTCTGAATTTTATTAAAAAAAAAAAAAAATTGCAATAGAATTTGCAATTGCTATGGTGTGTTTTTGTGTACGTATTTGTGCGAAAAAAGAAAAAAAAAATCCCTACCGACCTACCCTAATTTTTGGTTGCCCGTTACTCCAATCAAACAATTTTTTTTTTGGGGCCTTATCTACATTTACAGTGGAACCTTGTTATTAAGAGTTCTGATAATAGAACAAAACCCTTAGTTTATAAAAAAAAATGCTCTCTGGTACAAGCTCTTTATATTCTTTTGTTTTTGTACCTTCACATTACAAGATAATTTTCATGGTCACAAGCTGATTATAACTAGGTTCCACTGTACATAATATAGCTGAAAATACTTACATTATTTATGCAATTTATTCTCTAATCCAACTAAAAGTCACAAAGGTCCCTCTGAATACACCCTCGCCTATCCCTGTATGTAATAAGAACGCCCCACCAACCCTAGCTTAAAGGATGCTGATAGACTACCGTACAGTACTCTTTCAAAACTGTTTATAGTTGGATAAATGTCTCTCGTTATTTTATGTACATGTACACTCTTCTGGGATAGCACCTTTCAGTTGTATTTGATAAAGTAATTAATACGCAGTATAGTATGCTGAACCTTTCTTTCTTCTATTTCAATTTCTTACAGCGGGTAGAGACATGTGATATGCGCGTTATAAATACCTTATTATTATTATTATTATTATTAAATACTAATCATTGTCTTGTTCTTCTTTTATTCTTTTATCCAACAGGCCCCGGTCACAAAAGTCCCTCCAAAGACACCATCGCCCACCCCCGCATGTAATAAGGAACGACCCGCCAACCCTAGCCCAAAGGACGCCCTACCAGCATAGACTATTATAGTACTCTTTCAAAACTATATCAATTTAGAGCAAAGTTAGTTTAAAACTTTAAAAACGTAATCATCTCGACTGATTTTGCCAGAAAATGAGGGAGACTTACGAGGTCAGCAATCATATTGCCAACTTATGATAAAAGGCATTCAAACTTGGAGGCAATTGACCAGAAATAAATTCCTTCAATAAAATGAGCAAAAAAAAAGCGTTCGTTCGTTCGTAAATCAAATCTTCGATAAAAGTAGCTTAGATAATCAACAGTGTCACGTACACAAATTGTCCAAACAAACTCCTCCCTGTTCTCAATTTGTTGTACGAAGTTTTATTAAGATGGCCAAAAATCACCAAAAAATTGCCAGAATTGACCATTAATTATTATAGTTTCATATATGACTCATGTAATTTATTTATGTTTATCCTTTTTTGTTAAATTGTATTCACGTTCTTGTCTATGCTTCTAAAGTTGTATATTAAACATCGGCAACAGATTGCTAAATAATACAGGATTGCCAAATAATGCTGAGGCAATAATTGTCCAATTGTCATAAGAAAATATCATGTTCTTTGAACGTCCTTTGATCTGAATATCATATTAATATAATTAATACAAACAATCTTAAAATGATACATAAATAATAATAATAATATATTACATTTATATAGCGCTTAATACATCTGCACCTTTCCTGTTAAAAACAATGTTTTGAGGGTGTTCTGGGCTATTTACAGAAGATGCTGTGTGCAGTGTAGTTATGTTCACTAAATACATGTACTGTATATGTGACCTTACACCACAAAACGACCGTTATGTCGCCATGGTGGTTTCTGTTATTGGCTAAAATAGTCAAATTTTGTTTAAAATATGAGATTCAGGATTTTGATATTTCCTGAATGAAGCGCATAGGGACATGCAATTGTGCTTATGTGTTATGCGCAATATAAAAGTGTTTCATTATTATTATTATCTCAATCTACCTACTGTGGAATTTTGAGCGTCAGAAATCATGTGTAAATATGATTCTTCTTCAAATAAAAATTATCATATTACAGTGCTTGAATGGACGCTGATCTTTAAAGCGGCCCGTTTTCTCTGTAACGTTAAAACTGCTTCCGCCACTTTCCAAATGTTTGGCATTTTGAGAGGGTTTGCTAAATCCAAATTTTTACAAATTATATACCATTTTAAAGGTAATGACTTCTTCTTCAATGTCATGTGAAAATCAGCACAATCATTTTCCCCGACTTATTGGTCGTTTTGTGGTGTAAGGTCACATCTTGTAGTACATGTGTGTATTCTAACTGAGAGTACACAATAATTGAGAATACAGTGGAAGTAGAACCTCTTTAGAACAAGGTTCTTGAAACCATGAAATTGCCTCGTTATATCAGGGTACAAAATCTTTCAAAAATATAAAGGGCTTGGACCAGCAAAGGTACCTTGGCCCCGTTGCAGAAAGAGTTTCATTCGATTATAAAGATGCAATTCCGTGCAATTAATATCATGTGACTATATATATGCGCAAATCTGATTGGTTCAAATATTTATTTTCGGACTTGCAACTAATACGATCGAGTGCAAATCATACTGCAATGGAGTCCTTGTTATATAAAGAGAGTTTAATTGTTATAACGAGGTTCTACTGTATACTGATAGTCACCCTTGCATAAGTTGACTCCAATGGGACAGCAGAAAAAGCTAAACATTTGACATCGCCAATATTCTGTTCAAATTTGACTTGCACAAGGTTGACAGTATATTTATGTATTAAAAAAAAAAAAAAAATACAACTGTAATGCTGTTTTTGCCATCTAATACATGCCTATTTGCCTTCTTTTGATATCATGACCTTATGTGGTCCAAAAACATGAAATCACATTGCAGCATTTTATAATTTGTATTTGCTGAACCATATGTAATTGTACTAGTTTAGATTTAGTGAAAATAATCATGCTATGAACTGGACAAATATTTTGCTGGTACAAAATGTTAAAAGCAATTCAATAAGCCATTTTATAACTAGTATTATATTTTGTATACATTTTACAACTAGTATTATATTTTGCATATGTACCACATTCCGAGGGAATTTTGAACAAGCACATTTCACATTTACTCTGACTTAAAAACGTGTACAATTTCCTTTTCATAAATTGGAAATTGTTAGATTAAAAAATGCACAAAACAGATTCTAAAACTCTGTCCAGTCATGTAATGTTACCAATAAACATACATGAAAAACAGAAAGTATTAAAATGATAGAATTATGTCAGTATTTTGATTAAATTTTAAAGAACCAGTTTTATAATGAATAATGATAATCATCGTTCATATTGCATAAAGGACATTAATGTTATTAATGCAGTATTTTATAGTTTTCTACAAATTTACTGGGAATGTTCGTTGGGAATGTAATTTCACATGTATATACAAAGATAAAAATGCTAATAAAATATTTCTATGTGTAAATACTACATGCATTCCTTAATTTGTATTGTTACGTTTTGCTTCGTGTCTGTTGATGTAGCAGATGTCTGTGGAAGTGTAGTGGTACATTGGTTCTAATTTTCATCTTTTAATATGAAAGTTGTAGGTTCAAGTCCAAACCCAGTACATGTTTCCCTCATTAATGTTTTCTACCGAGTTGTTTCAATGGGTACCAGGTGGGGTGTTGCATATAAAGAGTTGCGATCAATCGCAGTTATGATTAATCGCAAGTCAGACTAGATGGATCTTCGACTGCACGCTATCACGCGATTTTAATATCAAGCCAAAATTAACATGCACTGAATTAATTTTTTTCATATATTTTGAGTCCTGTGACCTTGACCTTTGAACTCATGACCCCTAAAATCTAATCAGATCATTGTCACCCCAATTGATCCGTCAACCGGTTCTTGAGATATCGCGAGAACGAAAACGGGACATACGTACGGACGGACGGACAACCCGAAAACATAATGCCTCCTGCCACGAAGTGGCCGGAGGCATAAAAATGTGCCTAAATGCAGAACTCTGATTGGCTCAGATGCATATATTTTCTGACCTGCGATTAATCCCAAGTTTCTGGTATAGAAATGGAGGGTGTTAAAAGTGTGGGCATGTGACAGGTAGCTTGGATGGAATATTCCTGAGTGAGTGGAAACTGTGTGTCCCTCAGCAAGACACTTTTCCCAGGCTCAATTGCTGCTTTCTACCTAAGTGTAATACATTGGCACCTGGTACAATAGGGTGTTGTGTGTGCACCTGCAACAGGTAGCTTGGAGGGAATATTGCTGAGGGAGTGGAGAATGTGCGCATTCCATGCCATTGATTGTGCATATGTCTGTGTGTTTTATGTGTGTGTATCCGACAGTTGCATAGAATCAACAGATCTGACAGATTTACCCCTTGTTTTTTTTTCTTCAAATTATTGAAGGAGAGAAGTTTTTCTCTCCTTACTAGGGGGGCACATGCCTCCCCCCCCCCCCCCCCCCCCATGTCAGCTATGCCACTGGGTTCAGATAACATTTTGATGGGATGTATAGTGCCAGACAGACAAACAAATCAACAACTTTAATACCCTCAGAAGTAATATCAACTTGCTCAATTTATTAAAAGGCAAATTTGGTACACGTTTTACATGCATTGCATCTGCGAGAAAGTTCTCCCTTTAAAAATACTCAGTAGCTAAAACAACTTGGGACTAACAAATGTAAAAGAATGGGTTTATAAACAATACAATACAATGGAAATCATCAGAGATTCAATGGGACCACAAAGTTCTAATGACCCCCAAATATAATCGGCTCATTGGCTCTGCAAGATTCATACATGTACTAAGTTTGGTGAAAATCCGTCAATCGGTTCTCGAGATTATGCAATCCCAAGCTTTTTGTGAATATGAGCCCTGTGACCTTTGACCTTTGACCTCATGACCCCAAAATGTTCATCCCTCTGTTGTTCCCATCAAGTTGGGAGATACATTTCCACAGAAAAAAAGAGATTCAATTCCCTCACAAAAACCTTTTTCATCACAAGGCAGAGCGATAATCAAACTAAGCCCATTTCTCAGGACCAAAAAAAAACCTTTATCACTGTGCTGTATTTTCCTGATAGGAAAAAGTGCTCCTGAGACTCCATTCCAGCACATAAAAGCTTGTTTTGGAAGGGAATTTTCATCATTAGGCAAAGCAATAATCAACCGAAGCCCATTTCTCAAATAGAAGACCCTTCAAAGCTGTGCTGTATCCCTGAGTTCAGGAGAAAGTCGTCCTCAGAAAAGAGATCCCGGGACAGTGCAACAAATTATCTCATCACTAGGCCAAGCAATATTCAAGCTACATGTAAGCCTGTTTCTCAAACGAAAGGTCCTTCATCGCTGTGTTGTTTCCTTCCGTATTGGAAACGGTGGTAATGAGATTCCAGTCCAGCACAAATTATCTTGTTCTTGAAAGGGAACTTCCATCACAAGGCCGTCAAGCAATAATCAACTTAGAGCCCATTTCTCAGATGAAAGGCTGCCATCGCTACGTTACATCCCACAGTTCACGAGACAGTCATACTCGGAAAAGAGATTCCAGGACTGCGCAAAGACTTCTCTCCTCACTAGGCCAAGCGATGATCAAATGAAGGCACCTTCTCAGGAGAAAGTGCTTCAACGCTCTGTTGTTTCCCTCAGGTCAGGAGGCGGTGGTATTCAGAGAGAAGAGACGACTTCTTGAGTGCCTCCCAGGTCCGACTGGCATACTGGTACCTAATGCAAAAAAAAAAATAATAATAATAATAATAATAATACAATTACAGAGCTACTAACATTGGAATTCAATTATCGGGAAGATTTAGGGAAATTTCATCAGAAATCCGGGAGATATCTATCAAATGCATGCAACCTAATTACAATAATATTACAATAATATTTCAAAAATCAGGGAGATTGGCTGATAGGATGAAATCTGATGCAGTAATCTTGGTCTATTTTCAGGGAGTCTCCTGCAAAAGCAGGGAGACTTGGCAGTTCTGCTGCAAATAATTCAATAATCATAACAATGAAGATGACAATGATGGGAAAATTACATTATAGTGAGAACAATTATAATAATAAAGACATCATGTCCACAATAGGCAGGCTTGCTGATATAGAAAAGTGACCCCTAAAACTGCCGTAATTAATGTAATTGGTAATGTTCGCGGGAGGGTCAAACAATGTACATTTGTACATAAGTATGAATCTAAATAGACAATTGACCCTTGCCAGTTCTTTGTGTGTGAGGGATGGGCGACTGGCTGAAACCATGTGGTTCCTGATTGCCTCACATTTTAGAACAAATACCTAGATGGCAATGAATAGCTGTGATGGCACATTTTGGTACTACATAGAGAGGTGCCCCTAAGACATGTTTTAATTGGTTGTGTTTGTGGGACTGTCATTATGTACTGTTGTAATTCTAAATAGATTACTCTATAGAAATTGAATTTTTTATTAGTATTATTGATAAATACGGGTTCTTTTTGGAGTACTGTTTGTTAGCAACGGCCGGCTGGCTTAACACATCTCGTTCCTGAATGCCTACATGTTTAGAACCGATACCTGAGGCAATGAATAGATGTGCATTTACACTCTGGTACTACATAGAGAGGTGCCCCTAAGACAAGTTTGACTATAATTGGTCATTTTCATTACACTGTCATTATGTACTGTTGTAGTCTGAATAGAATACCGATCATTACCAGTTCTTTTCGTTGAGGGTGCTGTTTGTTAGCGACGGCCGGCTGGCTGAATACAGCTGATTCCTGAATGCCTTCACTAGACGGTCTGGCTTGGCATGACCAATGTACTGTGGACCTTGGATTTTCCGCATCAGCACAGTCTTGGTATCTAAAACACAATAAACAAAAATAATAGTTAGAAATATAATATCGTCATCTACAAATATGAGAGTCAGAAACACAAGTTTGAAATCTGTAATAATGTTTCCGAATGGCTTCCCGAGATGATCTTGCTTGGCACGGCCCATGTACTGTGGACGTTGGATTTTTTCCGCATCAGCAGAAACTTTGTATCTGAAAACAATACAAAACCGCAATGAAACAAATAATATTGTTATCTGAAATTAAGAGTAAATAACACTTTGTCTTTCAGTTTGAAATCGATCATTAGGGAACTGAATGCCTTGGCATGACCCATGTAATGTGGGCCTTGGATCTTGCGCATCCAAAGAGACTTGGTATCTACATAATGGTATAAAACAAAAACACAATAAACAATAATAATGATTGTTATCTAGAAGGTAAACTAACAACCACTTTGTGTTTGAAATTGCTCAGTAGATTTTTTTCTTCTTTAAAATCACATGCTCTTCCAAGTATTACACTTAGTTTTTCAATGCCTCACAAATTAATTATTTCCTGAATGGCCATCTAAACCAAAACTGTACTATCCCTTTAAACTATATTCACAAATCAAAGAAATATTCTAACTCACCCTTCTCTGTTTGGTCATTGTCCTTCTTTGGCTTGAAGTCAGGAACGAGAAACAAGTTGACGTCCAATGGGAGTGTCTTTGGGTTGAGACATGGCATGACAGCACTCCTGGCTATAGAAGAACAACCTAAAACAAGAAAATGCATGGTACTATTAGGTTTTCAATGATAATAGTTATAAATAAACATCAATCAGGGCTAAACACTTGCACTGGCCCGATGAAGGATAAATGGCTCTTTTTTGATGGCCCAAGTTATACTGGCATGACGGCACTCCTGGCTATAGATGAACAACCTACAACAAGCAAATACATGGCACTGTTAGATTGTCAATGATGATAATCATAAATAAACATCAAGCAGTGCTAAACACTGTCAATGGCTCAATGAAGGATAAATGGCTCTCTTTTTTATTCAAGGAGTTGATTATAACTATAATTTGTTGCAACATACCTGTGTATTTGAGTTTGGAAGTGGTCAAGAGTGAATGTAGAGACCGTTCCATGGTATGAACTGTGACTGACTGGAATCATTATTCTTTGCTCTATTAAATCAATTGTATTATAGCTATATTTCTTTTACATGACAATTATATAAGCACTACATTATTATTTTAATTTATAATTGTAATTGTTGCAACTTACCTGTGTATTTGAGTTTAGATGTGGTCATACGGAATGTAGCGACCTCTCCAGAGCGTGTACATTGACTGACTGGAATCAGTATTCTCTGTTTTGCTGTATTAACCATACTATTGTTACTATTAAGCCGGAGTCATGTCGGAATTTTTTTGTTCCGGAATCCGCCGGTGTTGTGCCGGTCGGAATCCGGTATTCCGATAAAAAAACAACCTGCTGATGAATGATATGGAACGAACACGCACTAGAAGGTCTGCCATAGCTTCGGCAGCGCAGGCAGGCCCCGCGCTGCGAGACAGGCCAACTCAACTGCCTCGCGGAAAATTTTGTAGTAGAAAACTATCAGAAGAAAACAAATGACAAAAAAGTACAAGAAAGACGATGTCGAATGCAACTTACAACGACAAGAAATCCGCTGCGTTTATTATGAAAGCCGATCTAGACTAGTAGGCTACTAGTAGCTACCCGGCCCGGCGCGCCCCGCACAGTCATGCGCTATGCAGCTGCTACCATAGCGCTCAGCTCGAGCTGCACATGTAGTACTGTTAGATCAAACGATAATTGTCAATTAAACGTTGACATCCAGTCCGCCCACTTTCGGTTACTAATGCTCAATACAACCCGCCATATCACTCGGTTACTTTGCGTGCAGGTTACGGGTCTATTTTCTTACGCAAGAATCCATCCGCCGGGAATTGGGGAAGTCCCGGCGGATGGATTCTTGCGTAAGAAAATAGACCCGTAACCTGCACGCAAAGTATAAGAGTGATATGGCGGGTTGTATCGAGCATTATATTAGTAACCGAAATAGGGCGGACTGGATGTCAACGTTTAATTGAGAATCGTTAACAGTACATGTGTGCAGCTAGCTCGAGCTGAGCGCTATGGTAGCAGCTGCAATATAGCGCATGACTGTGCGGGGCGCGCCGGGCCGGGTAGCTACTAGTACTAATCTAGATCGGCTTTCATAATAAACGCAGCGGATTTCTTGTCGTTGTAAGTTGCATTCGACATCGTCTTTCTTGTACTTTTTTGTCATTTGTTTTCTTCTGATAGTTTTCTACTACAAAATATATAAGATATTCTTTATGTATTACATTGTTTCATCGGAATACCGGAATGGAGAAAACAAAACCGGAACACGCACACACCGGACGGATTCCGGTCTTCCGACCCAGGCTTAGTTACTATAGTCAATATTTCTTTTACATAAACATAACGAATAAAGCACTACTGTAACAGTATTATTATCATGATGTTGCAACATACCTGTGTATTTGAGTTTAGATGTGGTCATGAGGGAATGCAGAGACCGCTCCATAGCGTGTACGGTGACTGGCTGGAAAGACTCCCGATTCGCCTTGTTCTGAACAAACACTGCAATAAAAAATATATATTAAAAAGTCACTTTATATTGTCTATAAGCAACATGAAAGAGCCTTATCAAAGTCCTGAAACAATATTGAAGGTGTTGTGGCATGATCAGATATGCATACAGTAAACAAAAGTCATAATACCATCATGTCAATTTGAAGAAGAAAAAAAAAACAGTTCCATGCTTCTTTTGGTAATACAGATACAACACGGTATGAGAGAACCACTAGATTTCTGATTAAAGTTTGTGGATTTGGACAAAAAATAACAAATGTAACTAGATCCCTTTAACCCGTTCCTTTCAAATTTCTGAAATCCTCATAGACTTTGTACACAACCCACCCAGTTCTCGTAGTCAAGGGGTTAATTCTTCTAGCACATTTTGTTCACTGAATGAAGGAGTTTACCAATGTTTGGAACAAAGTCCTCCTGGTCCTCCACAACGCTGGTCTCTGATTGGCTGCTTGGAGGGGGCGGGGTCGCAGGCTTCAGCATCTCAGCTCTCTTTAGAAACTCAACCAGGTTGATGTCACTAAACCAGTCCTCGACGACGATCACCACGTGGCAAACCGTTAGCAGGAAGGCAGCAATGTGCAACGACTACCAAAATAGACAAAAGGAAAAAGTCTAAAAATAAACATATATGAAAATTTGTATTATACTTAGCATATTGTTATGATGATGATAATTAATGATGAACTTGTAGATGATTAGGAAGATAAAGATGATGATGACAATGGTGAAAAAAGTGGATAAGGTGATGATGGTAATGATGATGATGACAACGATGATGATAATGATGACGATGATAGTAATGACCGTGAATATAATGATAATCTTGTAGTGTGGCAAGATTGGTAGAGCGCGCGCTTTCCGATCTCGAGATCGTGAGTTTGAACCCTGCCCACTCTGTTTGCCCTTCAGCAAGGCATTTAATCCACATTGCTGCTCTCTACCCAGGAGTATAAATGGGTACTTGGTCGGGTGTTAATTAGCCTGGGCGCTTGAGATGGTGTTGAGTTGAGATGGTGCGCAAGATAATTGTGCGGGTATATAAAAGTGTTTCATTATTATTATTATTATCTCAAGGATCATGAAAGAATCATGGTAATATTGATGCTGATAATGGTGAAGATCATGACAGGGACAAATCTGAAAATAATGATGATGACGTTAATGCCGAAAATAATTATGATTCAAATGGCATTTATGATGATGCAGATGATCATGGTAATAAAGATGAGTCGCTACAGACCAAAGGAATTTATAATTTGTTACTACAGTCAAACCTGTCTATAGCGGCCACTCAAGGGAAACATCAAAAGTGGCCGCTATAGACAGGTGGCCACTATAGACAGGTTGGCGGCCATTTTGTTTTTTTAAGCACGTGTGTTTATAATATAAACATCAATACCATTACCACATGTAGCCCACACATGAACATAATTATAAACAACATTTACATGCATATGAAATAAAAGAACAGAACCTTGGAAACTTGTCTTATTTTTTTAGTACATTTGTGTGATTAGTGTTGAGAAAATAATGAAAAGTTTCATTATATGTAAACCTTCCGAAATAAATCTACCATCGTCGTCTGTTTGGCCGACTGTCGTTCGTTGTTGTCGAAGAAACAACTCTCGATCTCGAGCTCCCGATATGATGATGCAATGCGCGCGCGATCGTGTGAATATTTTTATTCTTTGCCTGAACAAAATGATGTTACGTAAAAAAAATATTTTTGATTGAAAAAAAAAGTTCTAGAAAATACGACGATGAGAGCAAAAATGTATAAGTGTAGGGAAATATTTCATATCAAACTTCATTGATAAGTTTTTTCATTAAATAAAATGTTTCGCAAAGACAACACAAACATTTAAATGTACGAGGCTATACAAACCGGTTTAGATCCGATCCGGTCCGATCCCCAATGCGGTGAAAGTGTGTGCATTGTGCATGCATGTGTGTGTTGCATGCATGATCAAAGTCCCTGTCGCCGCGCCGCAGCTCAGTGCAGCGGTAGCGCGCGGTCAGCGGCCAGAGCAGCTAGCACTCATCGATCGATAAAAGATCACAACCACGGGGCTTACAATGCGTGCATGAACAATAACACGGATGTTCAGCCAGGGCTATGAGCGCGCGCTAATCCGTCTCAAGTGCGTAGCTCAGCTGAAAGCTAGCTAGCGATCGCTTCACGGAAACAATGAGTGAGTAAAAATAGACCAGTCGGCGGACGAGGTAAACAAAACAAATGGCCATTTTAGGCTTTTAAACTTGACATTCATTATTGAGGCGGCACTTTTCAAAAGCTACAGGGACAGGGTAGTTCTTCAGCCCTAGAGTAGACTATGGTTATATTGTTCGCTAAGCTTATGCTGCCAGCTCGCTTTCACGGCAAAGTATACCAGCTTCGCATCGGAAAATATCAAACTAGCACGCCCGCAGTTACGGCCAAACCGAACATTGATGGCCGCTACAGACGGTAAAAAAATGAGTTTGGGAAGCCAAAACAGTGGCCGCTGGCCGCGTTAGGCAGGTGGCCGCTATAGACAGTGTTTATAACACTGTATTTTCCTCGGGGGGAATTCTATGTGGCGGCTAACGGCAGGTGGCCGCTATAGACAGGTGGCCGCTAGTACAGGTTTGACTGTATTAATATGATTACGTGCGTATTCTAAATTATATTTGAATATACCTGCATCTCTGTATAGTGTTCCGGGGAAAAATACTCTGCTGGTAGCGACTGTTTCTCCAGACCCAGTAGCCGATCCAGTATGGAAGAGCTTGGTATGAATAGTTTAGTGATCATATGTGACCTGACACCACGAAACGACCGTTATGTCGCTGAGGTAGTTTCTCTTTTATTAACTAAAACAGTAAATTTTGTTCAAAATATGAGATTTAGGATTTTGTTATTTCCTGAATGAGCATATTTTAATCTAGCTTTTGTAACATTTTGAGCGTCGGAAATCATGTTTAAATATTATTTTTTCATCTAATAAATGTGATCTTATTACACCGCTTTAATGGAAACTGATTTTTTAAATGGCCCGTTTCTCCCTTATTTTAAAAATGCTTCAGCCATATTCCTAATCTTTGGTGTTCATTTTGAGAGGGTTTGCTTAGTCCAAATGTGACAAATGATATACCATTTTTAAGGTAATGACTTATATTTTAATGTTTTATGAAAAGCAGCAAAATCAGTTTTCCCGACTTATTAGTCGTTTTGTGGTGTAAGGTCACATATAAAACATTACCTCACATGATAAAATAAAATCCCCCAAAATATTAAATAAAGAGAAAACTCTCACCTGCATCTCTGCATAGTGTTCCGGGGAGGAATACTCCGCTGGGAGCGACTGTTTCTCCGGACCCAGTAGCCGATCGAGTATGGAAGAGCTGAGTACGGGTTGGGTATCCAGTAGGATAACTCGCTCCTCTGTGATGAACATGTCAAGCCCTGAAGTCTGGTGACAGGCCTGCTCCATGGTAGCTGGTGTTTGTTGCTCGAAGATGAAGTCACTTGAGAAAAGAAGTATATAAGAACTAAATATGGATATCATACTAATTGAAGAAAGAGGGGGTATGGGTAAACTAACAGAGAGGAATTTAGAATGTCTAAATAATAAGAGCAGAGAAAGAGAAATATGTGTGTAGGAAGATACATTAACACGCTCCTCTGTGATGAACATGTCCAGCCCTGAAGTGTGGTGACAGGCCTGCTCCATGGTAGCTGGTGTTTGTTGCTCAAAAATGTAGTTACTAGGGGAAAAAAGTACAGAGGAACTAACAGATATCATACTAGGAGATAAAGGGGGTATAGGGCAGATAAACTGAGAGAGAGAAATTGATAAACTTATAAATAATAAGAGCAAGACACAGGGAAGATAACTTGCTCCCCCATGATGTCCAGACCTGATGTCTCGTGGGAGGCCTGCTCCATGGTAGCTGGTGTTTGTTGCTCGAAGATGAAGTCACTTGAGTGTAGAGGAACTAATTATGGATAATATCATACTAACTGAAGAAAGAGAGGGTATGTTTTGAGACAGCAATAAATTTAGCAGGGAAATATGTGTTTAAGAAGATAACTCGCTCCTCCATGATGAACATGTCCAGACCTGATGTCTGGTGGGAGGCCTGCTCCATGGTAGCTGGTGTTTGTTGATCGAAGATGTAGGCACTAGAGAACAAAAAGTTGAGGGAAACAAGACTACTCGTTTGGTGAGAGTGATAATGGTGTTAACCCCTTGACTACAGGAACTGGGTGGGTAGTGTACAAAGTATATGGGGATTTCAGAAATGTGATGGGATCAGGTTAAGTGACTAGTCCTAGTCCTAGGACAAGAAAGTCTGTCTAATATCAATACCATTTTATAACATTTTATTATTTATGTATATAATTTCATGTTGAAGTACAGTAGTTGTCATTTATCTTTGCCTAGACAAATGATCTGCCAGATTTGAAAGCTCGCGGCTACATGGACTAACATCAATAACATTTTGTTTGTTCAAGAATCAAGATAATTTAATTCAATACAAGTCATACCTCTGATCATCAGACATCTGGTTTCCAGCCAGAAGGGACATGAGCGTTGACTTGCCACTTCCCTGAAGTCCTAGGATTCCTATCACAAGGTAGTCTGTCTAATCCTTTTTTGATTACATTGTGCTTATTCAAGAATCAAGATAATTGAATTAAATGATAATATATTAATGTATGATTATATTCAAGTCATACCTCTGATCATCAGACATCTGGTTTCCAGCCAGGAGGGACATGAGTGTTGATCGGTTTACCACTTCCCTGAAGTCCTAGGATTCCTATCACAAGGAAGTCTGTCTAATCTTCTATCGATAACCTTTCGTTTGTTCAAGAATCAAGAAAATTGATTTAAATGATCAAATAATCTTTTATGATTATATTCAAGTCATACCTCTGATCATCAGACATCTGATTCCCAGCCAGGAGGGACATAGTGTTGATTTGCCACTTCCCTGAAGTCCTAGGACCCCTGTCACAAGGAAGTCTGTTTAATCCTCTTATCGATAACTTTTTGTTTGTCAAGATAATTGATTTAAATGATCAAGATTTAATCAAGTTTAATTCAATATAGTCATACCTCTGATCATCAGACATCTGGTTCCCAGCCAGGAGGGACATGAGCGTTGACTTGCCACTTCCCTGAAGTCCTAGGATTCCTATTACAAGGTAGTCTGTCTAATCCTTTTTTGATTACATTGTGCTTATTCAAGAATCAAGATAATTGAATTAAATGATAATATATTAATGTATGATTATATTCAAGTCATACCTCTGATCATCAGACATCTGATTCCCAGCCAGGAGGGACATAGTGTTGATTTGCCACTTCCCTGAAGTCCTAGGACCCCTGTCACAAGGAAGTCTGTTTAATCCTCTTATCGATAACTTTTTGTTTGTCAAGATAATTGATTTAAATGATCAAGATTTAATCAAGTTTAATTCAATATAGTCATACCTCTGATCATCAGACATCTGGTTCCCAGCCAGGAGGGACATGAGCGTTGACTTGCCACTTCCCTGAAGTCCTAGGATTCCTATTACAAGGTAGTCTGTCTAATCCTTTTTTGATTACATTGTGCTTATTCAAGAATCAAGATAATTGATTGAAATGATCAAATATTAAAATATGATTATATTCAATATATATCTAACCTCTGATCATCAGACATCTGGTTTCCAGCCAGGAGGGACATGAGCGTTGACTTGCCACTTCCCTGAAGTCCAAGGATTCCTATCACAAGGTAGTCTGTCTGGTCCAAGAGATACTGGAATGTCAAGAGACGAACAAAGGCATCAACTCAATAAAGTAGTCAAACTTGTCTCTAAAGCCACTTACAAGTACAGAGACTCTTTCAAACCAATGTTAAAAACCCATCTTCATAATCAGAGCTAACAACATTGAAATTCAACAATAAAGAAGATTTAGGGAGAGAGCCCCCTGAAAATCATGAATTAGCATGGAGTTCAATGCAAAACAAATCTCAGAGCGCTATTTACATGCAGGGGAGCTTAAAAGTATGCGCACATAATTTGTTTGATTTTTTTTTGGTTTCCCTGGTTGAAAATCACTCTCACCTCTGTTCCATTGTCGACCCACTGAAAGGAGTTGTCAACCAGCCTCACAGCCTGGCTCATGTACGGGGGCGCAGCTAAGCGCTTGTGGATGGGAACTGAAAAAAGGGGGAAATATAACATCAATTTAATAAAAAATCTAATAATAAACAATGCATTTAAAACAGCTAAATTAAAGGGATAGTACAGGTTGAGAGGTAATGGAAAACTAAGTGTATATTATCTTGAGAGACTATCAATGAATATCTATCAATCTATCTAGGTACATCTATCCACCCACCTATCTATCTTTCCCTCCATCTACCCATCTATCTCTCCATCCACCCACCCACCCGAAAGACTGTGTCTTGGTGAGTAAAGCCACCGTTCCAGGTTGAGCTGTCTCTCCCCGTGTCTTTTGATGAACCTGAGCTTTAACAAGGACAACCTTTCATTTCATCCCTCAGAATACTTGATTGATGTGGCACAAGAAGTACTTTTATATTATCATCTTTAAAAAATATTAAATTTGTAATGTTGTAAAAAATGTAGGAATGCCTAATATAGAGTGTTATTGAATACTTACCCTCAATCGATATCCCGGGTATTGGTCCACCAGACACCCTCTGTCCCGGGGAGTAAAGCCGCCGTTCCGATGATGAGCCCTCCCTCCCCCTCGTCTCTGCATCAGCGCTATGCTTCCCCTGTGCTACGGGTATGGGGGTCCCCTGGGAGTGTGAGGAGGTACCGGTTGATGTTGCTGGAGAACCGCTAGAGGCGGAGGTTGGACTCTGAGTAAGGGTGTCTTCTCGATCCCTGACCTGTAGTTTGACATTATTTCGCAAAGTGATATCAATATTCATTGTCAGATATTTGTTTAACCTGCTGAGGAAAATTTCAATGTTGGTATTACAAACATTAAAACAGTGACCATTGCAAAAGATATCTTAGGCAGCTTTCAACAGGTAAATAAAGTGCATCCAAAACAACATTTTTAGTAAGCCCTGTGCTACCGGTATGGGGGTCCCCTGGGAGTGTGAGGGAAGGTACCGGTTGATGTTGCTGGAGAACCGCTAGAGGCAGAGGTTGGAGTTTGAGTAGGCGTGTCTTCTCAATCCCTTACCTTAATATAGACAAATGGGTTGAAAATTCATATCAAAGAGAACCAACACATCAAAATAATTTTCTAATAAATGAAATAGTTTTATTATACCATTCCACCAAAAAGTTCAGAAAAATAAGTTTCCAGAAAAAATGTCACAAATTTAAAACTCATTATCATACTGAAATTATGTGTTCATGGGTCTGCAGTCAAGTTCCATTGTCTAGGACTCACTATTTCTGTTCTATTTTCTCCAATTATACGTGTTTATAGACGAAATACATGAAGAACATTAACAAATTAACAGACCTTGATTTTGATTTGTGGTCCAGGGGAAGTGGGGCGGGGCTGTCTGCTGGAGCGCTCTGACCCGGGGGTTCTGTCCGTATCTTGACTCTGCATTGACAAAAACATAGCAAGAACATTTCAGAGTATCATAGAAATAACATTTTGTTCAGCAATTGTTTATAAACTTGACTGCATAATATACAGCGCCAGGTGAATTGCAGATTTATGTAAACCAAATGAATCTGCTCCAATAGCAATTTTGTTATAAATTCATGAAAATATATTTGGCTTTCTGATTTCTGATTTTTTTTTAGTGCTAAATGTTTGTTTTCAAGATTCCATTTTCGTCTTTTTTTAGATACTTCTCAGATTCTGAGATATTAAATTTAGCGTCTGAATAGTAATGAATCAAGCCTCCAATTATTTTCAATATTCAGTTATTGAGTTAAGCTTCCGAATATTCAATCGAGCCTCCAAATATTAATAGTATTCAATTTATCCCCTGAATATTCTATTTAATTTCGGAAAATAGCTTAGAACTGTATCTTCACTTTAGATCCAGAATCTTTATATTAGCCTCTAAATAAATCATAATAATAATATACTCAATTTATATAGCGCCTAATATGATTGATAATCATCTCTAAGCGCTTTACAATGATATTATTACCCCGGTCATAGGATGCAATGCAAACCAGCACACACTGTGTGCACCATCTCCACTCCCTTGGAGCATTCCTTCCAAGCGGCTCATGGGCATTGAGAAGATCGTTCACATAAAAGCATAAATATTTAATTGATTCTCTGAATATATTTTAGCCACTCAATCAAGCCTCCAAATCCTCAAAATTAGCTTCTGAATATTCAATGAATGTCCATGGACACCCTACCTTGGTCTCTCCAGCCATTTTAGATAGGATCATGGTGGGTTTGTGGCTGGATGCATCACTATTCCCTCGCTCTCTCGGCATCCCCTCCTGCACAAAGTTTATAAAGAAATACATTAAAGGGATCTAGTAACTTTGTTGACATATGCAAAAAGTGATGAGTGGTTGGTAATGATACAATGTAAGTTATCTGATATGTCCACTGGGTGTTCTGTGAAAATTTAAATGGATGTTATATGGCTAAGTAATGAGCAAAAATGCAAAGTGATATTCACTAACTCATTGCGCTCACTTTGTACACGGTTTTCGCAGTCCAGTGGTTAATTTAACATCTGAACACTTCAACCGTAAATATCTTTTTAACGTAAGGGAAATTTGAAAAACCGAAACCTGTCCCATGCTTTTATTGTTAATACGAATACAACAAGGTATGAGGGAACCGCTAGAATTCCATTAGATTTTTAGGATTTGGACAATGTCACTAAATCCCTTTAATTCAATTCAGTTTGTAACCTAACTCATTAATACTGGGGCTCAGGACTTGAATGAAGAATTCATGTCATTCCAAATTCAAACAGCCTAATACAGGTTACTTTTCAGTGCATATTTCGATATCATAAATCATAATTAATGCTACGACCAAAGGTGCTCGTATCATATACAACATAACATCTGCAACGTTCGGGAACGCTTTTAGATTGCAGTCGAAATCAACATCGGGCAGTATATTATGTGATAAAACTTTCAAAGTTTCAAACGTTAATTCACACTTTAGAGGCTATCCAACAAGTACGGTCTATTTGAAATCAGTGTTTTTCTTTAAATACAAACTTACATTGTTATTCATTATTGGTCATGCATATTCATCATCGACTTAATAATTCTTGGGTCTCTATTTACCATCCCCCTTGCATGCATTAATGTGGACTCTAGGTTATGCTATTTTAAGGCAAAATAGAAAGGGGTGCTTACAAATGAAGTTGTACAGTAATAATTAAAGGGTACCACCACCCAAAAATAATATTCTTATTATAGAAAGGTACCATCTTTAGTATTCCATTCCTTCAACAAGTTCACAAAAATATGTTTTCAGAAAAAAATATATAATTGGAAAACGCATCGCCATTCTCAACCATGCGTTAATGCGGTCTGAATTGCATAGACTATATATGCGTGCAGAGCCAGAGCGCACTGTGCAGAGCGAATGAATCATCCGGGAATCTATTGACGTACGCGCGTGAAAGCATTGGCGCACTCGCAAATGCTTGGCCCGTATGGAACCAGGAAATAGCAGTGGTTCCGTAAGTGGTGGAAATTAATTGCTTTGTTTATGAATTACACAACCCTTTGCAAAATGTTGGGTATCTATTTGATATCACAAAACGGTACCAAAACATATAATAATGTATTGTCCTTTGCCTGGTGGTCCCCTTTAATATGGCTCTATTTTTACCTTTCCTCCTTTTGGCTTCTTTTTCCGTCTCCTTCCACTAGCAGCTAGGCCACCAGATGCCTCGCCCCTGCCACGCCCACCAGACCCCAGGCCGGGGGAATCCCCTCCTCTTGCAGCCTGCATAGCCTAGACCTTCCCGTCAAAAGAAACACAGAAAATGACTAGTCTATAAATACCACACTGGCAGATTTCAAATAAATAATTTTCATTCAAAAACATGAATTAGAATGAAACTCCTCACTCATCAACAGCTGCTTTCTGTAGTAGCTTGGTTGTTTGTGGATGATTGTTGGACTTAAAATTTCTTTTTGTTTTTGAAAATCACGATATTGGAGAGAAATATTAACTATTTTAGAACTAAACAGCACAGCCATTTTAAATGCAAACCTCTTCTGACATGACCAATTGCAATGCAATGGCAATTTAGCTCTTTGAGTTTTAAGAAAGAAACGAGTCGAAAAAGTGGCCTTTGACAAATTTATGAACTGATCTCTGATGAAAAAATATAAAATGCCACATGGCTCTTAGAATCTTTTGAATATTGTAGTGAATTGTAGCAGAATTGCAAAACAGTGAAAACAAAAATGGCAGAAATTGGTTTCCCATAACGTTAAGGCATAACTTGAATGGGGAATCGGAGACACAAGTCATAATGCCAATCAATAAAAGAAAGGTTGCCAATATTTTGTACATTTTTCTTTTAAGCATTTATATTTGCTGCTTTTGAAAAGAAAATTCTCTTTCCAAATCATGAACATGACAAATGAAATGGCATATCAAATGGAATGTATGCTCTTGAAAGTTTAAAGTGATGGCATTCTCTTCGAAGACGTGCCCACGGCGGACTTGGCATGCATTTATAACTAAAAGAACCGATGCGATATACACAAATTGCATTGAACATGGGTTCTTTTAGTCATGCATAACAAGTCGTGGGCACGTCTTCAAAGAGAATACCAAAGTGGTCCATTATCATTAACTCTAACTTACATTCTTTATACTTTTTCCCCCAAGTGATATTCAAGACTTATGTGAGATTATGTTTACAGGGGAAAACAAAAGTAAATCAATGTCTGATTTTATCCCAAACGTTCGCGTGAAGTATCCAAATTCGAATATGCCTCTTTATACCTATATGCCTAAAAAGCCCTATGGCCGGGCTAAGGCTATGGAGGATTTATTTAGCATCCAAATTTAGATAGTTAATTGATTTAGTTATTAGTGTCTACAGTAGTAGTAGTACAGATGCTCTAACTCTAAGACTTAGAGTTAAAATAAAAGTTTAACATTCATGATTCAATATATCTCCATAATTAGGTAGCTAAAGAAAACGTTAGGAAAACACATTTTCATACATTTTTGGATATTATCATTGAACATGTCATTGAATGACAAAATTGACATGTTCAATGATAATGGGCCGTATGCATAAAAATAAGCAAAATTTTGCTTATAAGCAATTGCTTTAAGCACAAGCAAGAGCTTGTCAAGCAAAAGATCAAGTTCAAGCAATTGCTTGAATTATATATGCACAAGCTTTTGCTTGTGCTGAAACCTTTTGCTTGCACTGCCTAAGCAATTGCTTACGTGTACGTGTTGGACAAAGGATCATTACGGCTGTGCGAACATCGAACTGCAGGACAACAACGCTTCGTGCCCGACCTGGCAGCAGTATTTTTGCTTACGCAAATAGGGGGAAACAGCACAGAGCATTAGGGGGGTTTCTGTGCAGATCGATGGACGAAAATTGCTGTATAAAGTCTAAAATAACAGAAATTTGATTAAATATGAAATCACAACATAACCTCTGGAATAAAGAGCTCGTAATCATCCTGAAACAGTATGAAAATTTGATCCTTAAACGTGAATGCCATGACTGGCATGAGTAAGCAAGAGCTCAAGCTGGTCTGGAGGTGCTTGAAAAAACGCAAGCAATTGCTTAAGACAAGTAAAAGGTTCGTTTTTTGCATACGGTTTCAAGCAATTGTTTGTTTGATAAGCAATGGCTTACAAGTTACGAGCAGTAAGCAATTGCTTGTGCTTGTAAGCAAATGCTTTTGCTTGCAAGCAATTGCTTGTTTTCATGCATACCGATTCAAGCAAAAGGCTAGCACAAGCAAAATTGTTTTTATGCATACGCCCCATTGCCCAAAAATGTGTTTTCCTAACATTTTCTTCGGCTATAAATTATAGCCGATAATTAGGGAGACATTTAAAAAATCAGAACCCATTTCATTCTCCATTTACCAAACAAGGTATACTGTAACATCACGCACAAAAATTTCGTACTTTTTCAATGTCGTAGGATCAACAAAATGACTGTAATCTTAATGAAACAAGCATTAAAATACTCCCCCTAGTTTGAGGATTCGATGTATCTAAATTCTAAAACATTTTTGATTTAAACTCACAATCCATGTGATATTGGCAAACTTTAACACGCATTTCAATGGGAGTGTAAAGATCCAACATTTTGCGCATATGATATTAGCATCTTGGCATGCGCAGCATTGTCAAGCCTTCTAGTTCTAGAGATTGCGCGATCCGAAAGTAAATTTGAAAGGAATGTCGAATAAAGTGAGCATTTTGTGCAGCATTTCAATAACACGTCTGAGTCATGTGTTCTACTCACTACTGGAAGGATTTTGATTTAATTTGATGATTTTACCTTGTCCATAATTTTGTTTCAACACCAAAGTTGTGATATACGAAAAAACACACTAAGAGAGTGGTAAGACTAAGTAAGTAAACCAAGTTATTTTTTTCTCAAGAAATATTGATCTTTGACTTTGGCTTTGAGTTTGACTTTGTTTGCTAATTTGTTGGTTGATTAGATTTAGACAATAATGTCTAATGACTGATTAGATTAGTAATGTGTGCTCTTTCATTTGGCGTCAGATATTTCCGTCGCCTAAGCCAAGGCTAAACTGTTTTCAATACACGCGAAGCCGAAGTTTCAAGACTTGTCCATTCAATGATATGATACCTGTTATTAATTTGTAAAAATTCTAAAATAATATTAATAATTCTTGGAATCTTATATTTTTAATGAATAAATAGATAAATTTTATATAATATTAGTCAAGATAAAATATCAAAGTTAGATGAATGTCTACATATACAATCCAGTGAAGATAAAAAATCGTCTAATTGATGAGAAGAGGCGAACAGGTACACAGTGAAAATTGACCTTTCGCAAACAGTCCATAATTTTGAATCAGTCTCATTCCCAACATGGATTTCAGTAGGTGGGTCACACTCACACAGTCAGAGTGACAGCCGATCATGATTTGATCGAGCAAATTAATGACCAAATTCAATTATTACAATCAAATAGAACTATTTGACAACACGATTGCAGAGTAATTGAATACAAAATAGTTTATAATGCTATAGATTTACCTACCAAATCGTTTTATTACTTGAAATTCGTGTCTTCTTGCGGCTCCGCAATTCTAAATGTCTATGCTGCCCTCTAGCGGTAAAAGCACGACAGTTTATACATTTTTTTTTTGTAGCCTCCTTCAAAAAAAGGGTACCCCATTTTCACATTTCGCAAACATAGACATAAAATATACACCCTTTTTTCCGTTCCTGCAAGATTTTATTTTGTTCGCGAACACATGCAAAACATTGATTTTTTTTTGCGAAGGCTCTACTCATGGCCCTGGGAAGCGAGGGTGCGGGGGGTGCTGCAGCACCCCCGGAAATTTGTTGGCATGTTATAATGTATATCATTATGCTTCGTTTACGAAATTGTCACACAGCCGACAGCCACAATAAACGACAATCAGCAAATAAACGAAACAATTCTGCTGATTTTTTTCTTTTGGCTTGTCAGAACAATTTGAAGTAAAAGGGCACCCCAAATAGAGATCCATCAAAGCAAGGGTAAGATAATGTTGAGAACCTTTTGCCCCCATCTTGAAAATGATACTTGTACATCAAGCGCATCATTATTTTACAGATCCACCTAACCATACAAAGATACGCCAGAAACAACAGTTCCACTAGGAGATACACATGGGATCAACAACGTGTGTTTTAGTGTGTCCACGGGCGTATGATCTCGGGGGATAGGGGATACGGGGGGGGGGGGGGTACTCAAGTATATATTGGGTATACGGGGATGTGCCGCTGGGAAGGGTGACTTTTTCAAGAAAGATCCTTAGACATGGGTCCCATTTTCATAAAAAAAACTTATACATTGGTGCCTTTTTTCATTTATTTCTTTTCCGTCTTTTCTCCCTCATTTTCTCCGGGATTTTGGGATTTGCCGATGTGAAATTGCTAAAATTGTCAAGCTCGCTCCGCTCGCTAGCATACATAATATTTCACAACCTGTTTATATATAACCCTTCATAACGCCATATCATAAGCAATAAAAACGAATATACCCATACAATTATATTGAAACAAATGGCAATTTTCCGCTGTGAAATGGCTAAAATTTTCAAGCTCGCTCCGCTCGCTCACATATATATATTTCACAACCTCGGGTGTTTATAATTGCCAAAGTTCCCTGGTGTAGGAGGGGGGACAGCCCCCTCCCAAACCAGTGGCGGATCTACAGGTGGGGGGGGGGGGGGGTTAGGGGGTTTAACCCCCCCCCCCCCCCCCTTGGGCTGCCAAGTGAAAATGTATCAGTGAAAAAAGTGAACAAAAAGTGACAAAAAATCACTTACGGGGGTTCAAAATAGCAAAAGAAATTCGCCGCTTCGCGGCTCGTGGACGAAAGTGAAAAAAAGGTGAAACAAAATCACTAACGGGGGTTTAAAATAGCCAAAAAAAGTCGCCGCTTCGCGGCTCGTCGACAAAAGTGAAAAAAAGGTGAAAAAAATCGCTTACGGGGGTTCAAAATAGCAAAAAAAAATTCGCCGCTTCGCGGCTCGTGGACGAAAGTGAAAAAAAGGTGAAACAAAATCACTTACGGGGGTTTAAAATAGCCAAAAAAAGTCGCCGCTTCGCGGCTCGTCGACAAAAGTGAAAAAAAAGGTGAACAAAAATTCGCTTACGGGGGTTCAAAATAGCAAAAAAAGTCGCCGCTTCGCGGCTCGCGTGGACGAAAGTGAAAAAAAATCACTTACGGGGGTTTAAAATAGCCAAAAAAGTTGCCGCTTCGCGGCTCGTCGACAAAAGTGAAAAAAGGTGAAAACAAATTCGCTTACGGGGGTTCAAAATAGCAAAAAAAAGTCGCCGCTTCGCGGCTCGTGGACGAAAGTGAAAAAAAAAGGTGAAAAAAATCGCTTACGCCTTACGGGGGTTCAAAATAGCAAAAAAAAGTCGCCGCTTCGCGGCTCGTGGACGAAAGTGAAAAAAAGGTGAAACAAAATCACTTACGGGGGTTTAAAATAGCCAAAAAAAGTCGCGGCTCGTGGACGATGCTCTGCACTGATTACTTTAATTAAGTATTATCAAATTTCCTTCCAAGGTATGCACCAAAGTTGCATTATTTCGAGTCCAAATTTGCAAAAGCTCCCTAGCGTGGGAGGGGGGACACCCCCTTCCCACACCCCCCCCGCCCCCCTGCGGTGCTCCGCTCCCTCGCAGTTGTGCCACGCCCCCAATCCGTTGACCGTACATACGTACCACTTTAAACTTCCTTCCGACGGGCCTGTATATACGTATCTCAGCACCCCCGGTGAAAAAATCGTTCCCAGGGCTCTGGCTCTACTGATTGTGCAGACAGAGAGATCGACACACAAATTGGGACAGTGGCGCTGGCGTGCAGGTCTCGCCGGGTTTTTTTTTTGGGGGGGGGGGGGGGGGGCCGGGGGGGGGGGGTTCTAAGCTGCGAGCGCGAGCCACTTATAATTATATAGCTAATGTATAGATATGTTTAACATACAGTGCATTCTCCAATCAGTAATTCAGACGGGAGGGGGGGGGGGGGGGGGGGGGGCAGTCGTAAGCCCGGCGCAGACAGAGTCGACTCGACCCGATCCGACTGGAAACTCCGGTTTTGCCAGTCAGGAGCCAGTCGGAGGTCATTCGAGGCCGATGTTGGATCGGCTCCGACTGAGCGAAACTGACTCTAGCCTTACTGAAAACCAGTCGGATCGGGTCGAGTCGGCTCTGTCTGCGCCGGGCCTTAGAATCTAAAATCGAAATCGTCCGGTATTGGTTGAGCCGTTGCCCCGATTATTGGGGTGGGTGGGGGTGTATTAAGTTTGAGAAAGGGTTCATCATTCATAAGGACCGCTATTCATAATCTAAGAAAAGGGTCGATATACATAATACGAAATGAGGGTCGCTATTCATAATGTAAGAAGAGGGTCGATCACTATTCATAAGAAATCAGGGTCGCCTGTTATCGAAATGATAGCAACCCTCTTCTTACAGTATGAATAGCGACCCTCTTTTTGTCAGTATGAATAGAGACCCTCTTCTTACATTATGAATACCGACCCTTATGTTCGAACCCTGCCCAACGCGTTTGGCCTTCAGCAAGACAATTTATCCAAAATTGCTGCTCTCTATAATACCCAGGTGTATAAATGAGGACCCGGTAGGAGATGAAAGCCTTTAAGTGAATGATCTTCTCAATGCCCACGAGCTGCTTGGAAGGAATGCTCCCCAGGGAGTGAAGATATGGTGCACACTGGTTTGCATTGTATCCTATGACCGGGGTAATAATATAATTGTAAAGCGCTTAGGCCTTAGAGATGATTATCAATCATATTAGGCGCTTAATAAATCGAGTATATCATTATTATTATGAGTAATGACCCCATTGTGAAATATAAATAGAGACCCCTCTTTAAAAAAATAATTAGTGGTCCTCCAATATCGGGAAATATAAGGTTATGAATAGCGGGGTTACCCAGAGGGTATGGGACTATATTAATTGAAAACCATAAGTTAAATAAAAATACTTTCACTACATTGATTAAAGTTGATGTTTCATTATATTTATTCCACAAATTGAATAAATGATTTAGTGATACACGTACAGTGAAATACATTATTATAGTGTAACATGAAGATAACAAACATCATCTCATAATTACATGCATGATGTACTAAGTCTCAAACATGAACTTTATACAGTGAACCCACGTTATAACAATTTGCAAACTTTGCTGGCATCAGTTTTTGTATTTATTTTTTATATTTTGAATCCTGATAGAGCAAATTTTTGTTCATGGTCAGTTGTTATATTGAGAATCTAGTGTGAATTGTAATTACAAACAAAAAGCATTTAAATTTATTTCAAAATATATGCATATATATTCTTCCCTCCAAACCTACTCCATATTTTGTATAACTGATCTAAATTCCATGGTACAATATTTAGTCTTTCGCAATGAGTTTTGTATAAAGATAAATCTCAATTTGAAAAAGAGATCAGTAAAATCTCTGGTATGGAGCATCCTTCTCCATGCATCTGAAGCATGGATCACCAGCATGAAATCTGTCATCAACAGATTGGAAGCTTTTGAGATGTGGTGCTTGAGACGCATTCTGAAGATCACATGGGCAGATAGAATAAGCAATAAAAGGGTGCTAGAAGGAACTGATTTGAATCATACAGAACAGAAAGAAGAAATGGGTGGCAGACAGCATTAGACACAATAGTTTGCTCATACTGGTATTAGAAGAAAGAATGAGAAGGAAGAGATCAAGAGGAAGGAAACGAATCATGATGTTGGACTCTGTTAAGAATGGAGACTTCAAAAGAAGAGCCATGAGAAGAGAAGTGTGATGGTGTTAAGGACCTGCTCTTGAGCAGAATCACCAGAAGAGAAGATGCACAGTGTTTTCAATTCCAACAAGAGAACTGCTATGCTTCTCTTTTCTTACATATTTCTTTGTAAAAACCAAATGGCTCTGTAGCTTCCACTTCAAAACCTTCATCTTGAGATGTCCCTGATTTATTATGAGTGTCACTTTCTGTATCATCATAATCATTGCCATCATTATACTTATCATCAATATCGTCATCATCATCTTCCCTAAGGGCACAATGCCACAATCATTACTACAACTGTTATAGCTATATTAGAGTTCATCTCTTTTTCCTGTAGTCTACTTTGTCAAAATCAAATGCTTCTGTATTTTCATCTTCAGTCCTTGATGATTTATCATCACTGCCACTTTCCGAATCACTATCAAAATCGTCACTGCTGTCATAAGAATTACTGTCTTCATCCACATCGTCCTGCGACCTCTTGGAATACTTCTGCGTAGACTCGTAGCCTCCTCTTCGCTTCTCCAGCTCGACCTCTTCACGGAGGGTCCTCGCAAAAGCGTGGAGCTCCCCGACATCAATGGAGGCAACCTTCTCGGAAAACCTGTTGTCTGAACTGTCGATGATTCTCTCCAGCTTAAGGTTCTTCTTGAAGAAGCGTCCCCTGTTGTCGGGGGCCGCGTACACACCCATCCTCTCAAGTATCAGGTGGCGGCAGCGGATGTGCTCCAGGGAGTATCTGTGGTACAGAAAAAAAAAATGATGGTAAATGCCAGATACATACTCTTTGTAGTGGAATTTTTATAAAGCTCCTGACACGAGAGAATGGTAATTTTTTTACCACAAGGACATATTTTGACAGATTGAGAGGAAGACAGGGTATATTGGGAAGGTGCTGGATATGGAGTTGGCAGGGAGAAGGAACATAGGTTGACCAAAGAGGAGGTTTATGGATGTGGTGAGGGGGGTACATTTTGTACATGGGGGCAGTTGGACAATTGGACAGGGGAATATTGGGAAGTTCAATCAACTCTGGCGACCCCTTGGCCCTTACTTGAATAAGCCAAATAGGGTGGTTATGTACATTGTACAGTACATGTACTACCTGGATGATAGGGGTTAGAGTCTGGGCAACATTTATCTGATAAGTAGTTTGGTATAAGTAAATCTCATATTCACCTGTAGATTTTGGCCACTGCCATTTCTGTGTTGTTGGTGATGCCCATTCTAAAGTAGATGTACTGAAACTTCATTTCTGCATAAAGGCAATTTTCAGAGGGGAAACAATAACATGTCAGGTATTATTTTTTAAGGTTAGATCAAAGTGTTATCATCATACAAAGGAAAATACAGTCTAGAGATCAATGGGGAAAGTAAAAGGGGCATGTCAATGTTATTCTAAGCAGTAATTTCATATTTTGATTTCCATAATGTTTTATGTATCAATAAATTCACACCAAAAGACTGTAGGAGCCGATTGATTACCCAAAACAAAATATCCATATGAAACTACAATTCTAAATACATCAATATTCTTGCAATCTTGAATCATTAGACTATACACATTAAACTTTCCCTTCTTTTAATTTGATTGCTCTTTTTAATGCAATCTAAATGTCTTCACTTTGCAGTATTGAGAATATTTCTTTATCATTTGTGCGCGGCATGGGTGCTATTTACCAATATCTTCAGGGTCATCTGCAAGGACTGAAGGGCTGTCTGTCAGTATGGTCAGGACGTCTGCCTTGGGAAAGCCGCAGTTCTCCATCAGAATCTTGACAACGGCTTTGACCTTAGCACTCTTGACGGTCAGTATTCTGGGCCAACCTGCAATCACCTTCTGAAGTGCACCCTCCACAAATCCAAGCTTCCTCAGCTGCTCTACACGGACCTGCAGGTGTTGCAGGGGAGACGTCCAAATGGAGGGTTCATCGAGGACTTTCAAGAGTCGCATCCAGCTGAGTCCTAGGTCAATCAAGTAGTCAATATTCTGCAGCACCCTGTCTGACTTCACAACAAGAATGTCTGGGTGGGCTTCTAGGAAGGCAAATACGTTCCTGGTGTCACTGTCCAGATCTACCAACTTTTGCACAATAAGCCTCAGATTCTGCAAGGAAGCCTCGTACGATTTCTGATCAAGTTTCAGAGCAGCTTGAATCTGAGATAAGAACTGTTCAAAGTCCTCCTCATTGTCAATGAATGGCAAGACATCTCTCCTGTCCAGTGGAACTTCTGATGATGAAAATCTCAGTGATTGCTTACATGTAGTTGCCGTTCCTATCCTAGGAATCAGGAAATTGGCAGTAATTCTCCTGTCTAGTAGAGTTGGTAAATTTGTTGGAGCTTTGTAAAACCTTGCGTTGATTTCTTGTGACTTGAAGCTCAGTTTCCTGCACACAACTTCTGGTTGACCTACTGAAGTATGGCATATTAGAACAGCATTTGCAGCTGTAGGGTAGTTTGCAGAGTGCAATTTGTTCAGGAATCTCTGCAGCTGGATCACTTGTCTTTGCATTCTGCTTTGAATTATCAAGACACTTGACATGTTCGCTTTGTTATTTTTCTTTAGTTCAACTTTCCTGCTGACCCCGGCTCTGTTTTGGGGAAAAATATGTTTTCCAGCCTATAGGTTATAGGCTTATAAAGTTATAGGCTCCTGACTAACTAAATGGTTCACCGAAACGACTGTTGAAACAATGAAATAAAAGAAAATTCTATAGGAATAAAAGAAAATTCTATAGGAATAAAACAAATAAAAAATAAACATACAATCATCATACAGAGCTTATTACTTAGCTTTCGTTTATGGGTCAATTATTTAATTTAAGGACAAGGAGTAAACTGCATGCTGCATTAATAATATGGGAGGAAAGGGGAGAGAGCTGAGTTTGCCAGCGGCAAGAGCTTCTACTTTCTAGATATAACATGATGTATTGGAAATAAAAGTAAATCTTATTAGTCTTTGCATTTTGCACGCCTTCACCGTTGGTCTTCCCCTTTGACTGACACTAATACACCAAGGATGTATAATGTGATAGAAACAGACATTGTGCGCCACGTGCTTGCACTATACACACTGTACATCCATTTGTAAATATAGTACATTCCCACATATTCAATATCACGTTTGTGTGACTCTGTGACTGTGAGCGTCTAAAAAATACTTGACACGTATGTAAATAACAAATTTACGAGTAAAACAATTGAAATAACTTTCATGAATCGGTAGTTAATTACAAAAGAAAGAAATATAGGTTAAATTGGTGTGCAAAATGTACTATATTGAATACAAATATGGCTAACTTACGATTGGCTTGCTTGTAATAATAATTATGGTAGCACTAGCAGACAACAAACACTTTTACAGCGTAGATCACTAGAAAATAGCTTTTTATTTAAAATTATTAAAAGCCATGTTAAAATTTAAAACAAAATAATTAAGACAAATTTAAATAATTTTTATGATAAATATGTGATAATTAGCAGTAAATATTATAGTTATTTGAAGCTAAAACAAATAAGTTATAAATAAATGTTACACTTACCTAGAACGAGCCTAACTCAACCTTTTCACCCTTTCCTTTCCTTCCGAAGCAACATGGTATGAAAATCCCCTTATAAATTGCTTTTCCTACGATATTATGGTAGAGTTATTAATTGGTATTTAATTTATTGTCGAAATAAGAATTAGTGCATGAAGTCAAATCAGTGTACGGTAACGTAACATGAGAAATATAACCGTTTTTCGAACATAAAACGGGGCGAAGAACCGCCACAAATGGAAAAGTTGCATGCATATTCAGTGTACAATAGCGTATTACGATGCGTGGAAGATTGTGGCGTGTGCATGTGTAATGTAACTTTGCGAGTGCATGCTGGAGCCTGGACGTGTTGTGTGATGTGCATACGAGCCGAGCTTCTGTATGCATGCATGTGTTGTGTGGATATGGATATGGGATTGTCTGCGTCGTTTGGATAAAACTGTTCACCAATTACAGATTATTAAGTTTGTGCAGTAATTGTACTTTTTTTACTAATTCATGAGTGAGTGAGCTTTGTCTTTGAAGTTTGAAATTGAAGAACGATGTCGATGATTCAGAATTCAGATGAATACAGTTTATTAATATTATTGAATAACTGCTGGGCCTGGGGAGTGCTGATCCGCTATTTATTGACGTCGTCACATTGGCATTGTCATGAAATTGTAGTTGATTCTTCCTGTAATAGCGGCCACAATCGACTTGCTAATTCATCATCATCATCATCATCATCATCAATATACGGAAATAGAAGGATTTCTCCTGTAGACTTTCCGGTCTTCTCTTCATTAATCTATTATAAACTTCAACTCTTTTTAGTTGTGATTTGCAGGGTACTAGTCAACCGGGTTAACACCCTACTCTTTTCGAGAAGTTGACTAGGTTCTTAGCGTACATGAGGTGTGACTGTCTCATACACGGGACCTCCATTTATCGTCCTTTCCGAGGGACGGAGTGTTTTTTCCGCGAATCCTCTTCCTGCGTAGGAAGCACGGCCGGGGAGGGCGATAACACACAACGGGAGTTAGCTCGTATGTTTATGCGTGATGGAAAAACGCATTGTCCGATATCCGATGGTAGGGATCGAACCGGGTACCTCTCGCGTCGGAGCCGCACGCTCTCCCGACTGAGCTAACTCGCCTCAAGTCATATTAATTAAAATTTAAATGTTAATGGCTAATGCATTGTAACCTTACTCGAGTCGTTGAGAGAGATGTTCTGTCAAATTATTTAGAAATTAGACGCTAGGCGAAGACGGAATTTACTACAAACGTGTTTTTTCTTCACATTTTTTTTTTTATTCTTTACTTTCTGACTGGATTTGCATAGGGCATGGAAACTTTGTTTGCATTTTGTATGTTATTAAAATTCAAATTGAGTGATGATGTGCGACTGGTTAAAAGAGGAACAGAAATCGGTGTAGAAAGTAAGATAAATTTATATTGACAAAAACTAAAAAGAATGGATTGTCCTGACGGTACGGGGGCACGTCTTGAAAGAGAGAATGCCTAGATTTTAATATTAATTAAGGTGGGCTATGATTATGAAGCATAAAATAAAATTAGCGTAGTAATTAGTAATGTTAACTGTTGAATTCCCAACCATTAACAAATATATTGCTTTGATCAGGCAGACCCTTCTGTCTTAAAAATATGTTTTAACATTTTATTCAGGGCTCTTCAGACAAAATTCTGACTTTCATTAAAAGGCTTCAATAAAGTATGAACAAAAGTAGGTTTACTTGCCCCATGTGGCAATTTTATTTGACATAGTTGGCATAAAGGCACTATTGAGAGAAATTTGTGAATAACATTATAAGGCAAACTTGATTGACAAGTTGTCTACATGTATCATTTTTCTTGCATTTAAAAAATTTTCTAATTGATTTTAAATGAACTTTTGCTGTGGTCAGGAATTGGAAAGGGTCTTTCTTCCAGAAAAATTCAAGGGAGTGAATACAAATGTAGTTAGTTTTATTGATTTGTGTACTAAATTCAAGCCCTTGTCTTGGTTATCAAAAATTCTTATTTGTACTTGTATTTGGCAACCTCCCCATTTTTTACTTCACAGATAATGGGTGGAATTCACAAAGGAGGTTTGTAGGAAGTTTGTACAAACCATGGTTTTACCATGGTCTACATCTATGGAATGCTGCTCGTATTGTAAATCAACATAGTTAACAAGGAGTTAACAAGCAGTTTACATTCTTTCTCCATCAGTTTACAAATGGCATTCCTTTTTAAACCATGGTCAAACCATGCAAACCTCCTACAAACCTCTTTTGTGAATTCCACCCATTAATTTTCGGAATGGTCACTTGATGTTTTCCATCTAGTGCCCTTTATCTTATCGGACCATTACAAAACCCAACAGTCCAGTGATTTTATATCGAGTTGTTTTATCAAAAAGTAATGGCTTTGGTGATAGGTACAATCATGCTTCAAGGCAGCCTGAACATCCACACCCCAGAAAACAAGAAACAGGAAATTGGCTAAAATAGTTTGTTAATGTTATACTAGCGAAAGTGGTCTATTATATTGCAACGCTCAAAATAAGTCGGGGCCACCAAACTTCATAGATGTCTAGTTCCACTGGCCGGAATGGACTATTTAATATAACATAATGTTCTCTTTCTGTGTTTGGGGTCACCATATTCTGGTTTCGGTCACCAGAAGATGAATAATCATTGTTTTTCTTTGCCCAACTAGGCCAAAAATCTAAATGGTGGATTTCTAGAATGCACAAATAATATATTTTGTTCTCATTTTATTTTTTGTCGAAAACAGCCGCCAAAGAAGGACACCAAGCAGACGTCCAAGACGGCCAAGCCCGCTGCAAAGTCAGGCAGCGGGGGCAAGGCCAAGAAGAAGGTAAGAAAGCAGCAACGAGATAATATAATGGGGACTTGGGGGCCTTGCAAAGTTAAACAAATTCCAAACATCCAAATAAGATTTGGATAGAGCTCACCCCACCCACCCACCCACCCACCCCACTATCCAAACTTTTTTTTTTTTTGGAAATCCATCTCCAACATGGTCAGAAAACTCAGTGCAGTTTTTTTTATGCGAAATATTTATTTTGGGTGGGGTTTTCCAATTATTTTTTGTTTACTCCAAAAAGTATTATAACTATAATCACTATTTACACCATGTCTGCACAAGAGTACACACACTGGGATCAATGTTTGTTCAATTTTATTTTCATATTCATTCTTCAATGTTTTTCCTTCTTTTGTCTTCCATGTTTGAGTAGAAGTGGTCCAAGGGCAAGGTCTGTGACAAGCTCAACAACTTGGTGATGTTTGACAAGACCACCTATGACAAGATTTACAAGGAAGTGCCTACATACCAGCTCATCGCCCCTTCACACAAACCAAGATCGTTTCGTTATTTCCTCTCGCTTGATTCAATTGTCTATTTGATTGGTCATGTTTTCATACTATTTATTGATTTTTCTATTTTCTACCTTCTCCCTCTCCTTCCATGTTGTTCGAGTAGAAGTGGTCCAAGGGCAAGGTCCGTGACAAGCTCAACAACTTGGTGATGTTCGACAAGGCCACCTATGACAAGCTCTACAAGGAAGTGCCCACGTACAAGCTCATCACCCCCTCGGTCGTCTCTGAACGCCTCAAGGTCCGCGGCTCCCTCGCCAGGTACGCTCTGGAGGAGCTCCTGAGGAAAGGTTAGTGTCAACTTTTTTTCAATGGATGATGCAAGATAACCATTGCATCATGCATGGGGTTTACGCAGGGCCTAGAAAACCTGGAACGTCATGGAATTCCCTTTTTATTTTCCAGGCATTGAAAGTCTGGGGAAAATTACCAAATTATCTCATGGGTCATGGTAAGTCGAGGAATTTCATTTTATCTGCGTTTAATCTGCACTGAAATATTAATACACATTTCAGAATTTGTTTTGGTACAAAAAGTTCTGAAAGAATTCAAAGAACCTTGGTTGCGTACCATGGAGAAAAGTCATGGAATTCTTTGCTGTAAAGTTCGCGACGAGGCTGGGAATTCGACAAATAAGTGTATGAACCTGATACAGTGAAACCAGCAAAATAACCTTGTTCTGAGCGGGTTTAGTTATTTCAGGGCGTTTAATGAGGTACCACTGTATTGAAGTGTAATGTGAGGACTAATCTGAACTTTTTGAACAAAATAATTTATACAATATCATGTTTAGTTTTGACATTTTGTCCCAAAGGGATAGAATATTTGTCCATGGGACTGCATATCAACATGAAATCAAGTAAATATCACAAAAGAGTCGAGGGGGGGGGGGGGGTGGGTGGGTGTAACTACTAGTGCTGTTATCCGATCCGAGACGAGAAGGGATTCCCGGCGATTATGGCCTTCAAACCGGGAAACGAGCGGTCCGAGAATTGGCCCTTTGTTTGTATAATTCTCGGTTTTGGCAACAAATTTTTCCAGTAATAATAACAAATCTGTATACTGGTACATATAAGAAAAAAATGGGATTGGCTCAAGTAAACTGCAGTAGTTATGACAGATTTACGACCTGTGGCTGTGACCAGTGGCAGAGAAGGTCACAATGTTTAAACAGGTTGAGCCTTGAAGTCAATTACCTGAATTTGTGTAGAGCTATACAAAGGGTTTAAGGGGAATGCCCCCCACCTGTTGGAAAGCTTACCCCAACCTTTGAATATACTTTTTTTAACTTTTTATCTTGACTCCCACAAAGATATATTGAGAACTTGCTTTTTCTGTGTATGCTTTATTGAACATAACTCCAAAACAAACCACATAACTCTGCCCCAAACACTGGCACACCCCCACAAATAAATTACCCCAATGCTGCCTCCCATTTTTTTTTAGATAACAAACTTTTCAAACAATGTGTTTCTTGTAGTCATAACAAAATCGCCCAAACATGATCTTACACACATGGCCCTGAGTTCACATGTGGTTGTGAGTTTGGTATGATATGCATGTCCACTGAACCTGGGCTACTGTATATGGTATGTCTCCTCATAACTTCCAACATAAGCAACTGTGTGTGCATGGGTACAGGCAGTTCGGCTCATACACAAGGGAACCGGGACGATCCGGGATCCCGTTAATAGTTTTGTAATTCTACCGAGCCGGGTTCAAGACGGGATATTTTTTTTACCTAACAGCATTAGTAACTACCAACATGACTGGCTATGCACCCGCGTCAAAAGGGTATCATTTTCAGCAATACAGCGTCGTTGACGTTTTCCTTAAAAAAGGGTTGGTTTTCAGCACTGATTAGAGAAAACCCTTAAAAAAGGGTACTTTTTCAGGTGCACAAGTTTTCGACGTTTGGGTCCATTTCAGAGGTTGATGGACACGGGTGGGTAGCACTTTAGTATGAGAGTGACAAGTGCAGGGTTTTGCTCTAGCAGGTCACGTATGTATTCGATGTTCACAGACAACCATTGGATTGATATTGGTTAAAGATGAATTCCAGTTTTGGGAAAGAAGCCGAATACATCTATATTGATCATTATTGTTGAATAAGTATTGAAATGGGGCTTGTGTGTTAAAATCGGAACCTAAGCATCGTTAAATACAGAAATATCGGAAGAAATCCAATATCCGCCTGTGAAATTTATAAATCCACCGCCAGTTCGGACCTGTCCACGCCGCTAGCGCTGGGGGAGATATCGACAAGCTGGGGACAAGCCCGTAAAAACGAACACCTCGTGTACTCACACGTGGTCATTGTACGTAGCGTATGGGCGATTCCGGAGTTGGCGATCTCTATCTGCAGCAGATCAAGTTATAATTTTGCAAATATATCAATTAGTAGGCGGTTTCTTGGCCAAATTTGGATAATCCTATATTAGTACAATTTTATTCTTTCACATTATTGGTAATAAGAGCTTCCATTTCATTTTTTTGAGAGGGGGGCGTTTCCAAAACTGGCCTTTACCTTTAAGCACAATCAAAGTGATTCAACCAGAATTTTAGATGTAACAGGCTGATTTTCATGATGGACATGGTATCCTTGTGGTTTATGGAATGTTTTTAAAATCATAAGCCGTGTTTTGGGGCCACTAGAATTTGAAATGTACAGAGAAACCTAGTTATAACGAGCACCTTTGACCCAGTGAATTTACCTTGTTACTATTTTTGCATCAGGGCGTAAAAAATAATGACATACATAGAACCTAGACCGGTGAAACTACCTCAATATATGTGACCGGCTATAGCAAAACCCTGCACTTGTCGGTAAAATTCTAAATGTAGATTTTCATACCTACATTAGCAGGCCTCATCGCAAGCTTTCATTAGATGCTTTGACAAATTGGTCAATAACTAGCGAAGATATGATTGTTTCAATTTTAAAATCATAAGTCTTCTAAACACATTATGTGAACTTAAAATGCCCATTTCTTCAAAACATGAATTACCGACAAGTGCAGGGTTTTTCTATAGCTGGTCACATATCATGTAACTTGTTATAACAGAGCTCGTTATAAAGAGGCCAAAAGGGCCAAAAGGCAAACAAGATTTCTACCATTATCTAAAATGCCTGTCTGTCCTTTGTTCTTCCATCACTGCAGGACTCATCAAGCTCGTTGCGAAGCACCACTCCCAGATCATCTACACTCGCAACCCCCAGGGTAAAGCCGCCGAATAGGAGGTCAACAAACTCTTGGACTAAGGGTCGTGGAAGTTCAACAAACTCTCGGGCCAGGGGTCACAAAAGTTCAATGAACTCTTTGAAGCGAACATCTGCTTCTATCGTTGTACAGAGAGATGCTTGATTTGTGTCAGTGATGTAAAATAAATATTCCATCATGCAACATTACCGTTTCTCTGTCCTTTTTATATCCTTTTTTGTGATGACAAAGTGAGCAGGGGGTGTTTTACAAAGATTCAAACCCGTTCAGGACTCACTGATCTTGTATTCTCCATAGACCCAAGCCGAGTCATTTCGGGACCAGTCCTGAACGGAGTAGGTTGAACTTATATTCTAAGTTGGACTTAGAATTATGCATATATTTTATTATCAAAGAGATTTCATGTTTGTGGAGCATTTCTTAAAAGTCTGAAACATTTGTACTTCTGCTTATTTCAAGGCTTCAAATAACCCTCTATAATTCTAAGTCCAATTTAGGATATAAGTTTGACTTGTGATCTTTGTGAAACCCCTTATTTTGAGTGGCTTTGGTGTTGACTTTTGAAGGATGAGGCTAGTGAATGTTTGACTTGCTGTACAGTGGAACCTTGTTATAACAAGGAGCCTAGGCATCAGGGTAAAGAAACCCAAACGAATATAAATAGCTTATACTTGTACTGGTCAGCATAATCTTGATAATTGATATAAGTGGGATTTTTTATATCGGAGCTCTTCATAACATGGTTCCACTGTACATCTACAGTGCTAATTTAATTATTAATTCAATTCGATTCACTTGTCATAAAATACATCAAATGCATAAAATACAAAAATACAGATATACAACAAAATAACAAAACATAAAAGACAGTGTTAGGGGTTAGCAGAAAGGAGTATGGCTCCTTATACGAAAGCTAACCCCTAAAACGGTGATAGAAATGTGAAGGGTTCACTTATCACCAGAAAGCGTAAACGGATGCCTGACGGATAGAACATTTGCGAAAACCATTCTCTGGTGGTGAAAGTTGTCTCCATTGCTGCATGTAGAACATTTGCGAAAACCATTCTCTGGTGGTGAAAGTTGTCTCCATTGCTCCATGTACAAAACTTTCCACCAGATAAAACAATGGACATTCACCGAACAAGAAACGGGCAAGAAAATGAAGAAATGCATATGAAAGGATTGACAAATAAACTCTCCGTCTGGCGTCCGTTAGCGCTATACCGTGCGTATAAAAAAAAAAAACGTTACACTTTTGAAAAATTTGTCACAATTACATTTCAAAATATATAGAAGATTTGTTCATGTTGATAGATGCCCAATAGTCTCTTCTATCAAGTGCCACTAACAAAACAAATTTTTGTTCACGCTTGGGTGACCACTGACCGTTTTTGTCCAGAGTGTGAAAAATGACATGCGCCAATCTGAATAATTACTCCCATTCAAACAAATTGCTCTTTTGCATAAATTTAGGATTATGTTATGATAGTCTAGGAATTTTCTGGCATAAAGCAATGGAATCAGCAATGGAATCATTAAAATTATGGCAAAGAGCAATTTGTTTGAATGGGAGTACTTATTCGGACTGCTGGTTTAATTTTCCCTCTTCTTTCAATTTGGCGCAAGTCATTTTTCACACTCTGGACAAACACAGTCAGTGTTCGCCCAAGCGTGAACGAAAATTTGTTTTGTTAGTGGCACTTGATAGATGAGACTATTGGGCATCTATCGACATAAAACAAATCTTCTGAATATTTTGAAATGTGTTTGAAAAGTGTAACTTTTTTTATACGCACTGTATGGTGATTTGTGACAAGGGCCTTATAAATACATAACGTGTACATAATCATCACTATCTCATCGGCTGAGATTGATAAGGGTGTTTTTTTTTGGCTGAAATGAGTTATTGATCTTGTAAATCAGAGCTTCCCTCTATATAATGAAAAGTTTTCAGATAATTATTACAGTCAACTCTGCTAAGTCAAATAATCGCCCAAGTCGAAGGTTTTATACCTGTCCTTTTACTTTATTTTCTATTGTTTTAACCTTGCATAAGTCAATTCTTTCTAAGTCGAAGTAATTTATTCAGTCCCAACAGATTCGACTTATTAGGCAGAGTTGACTGTATTTCTTAATTTTGAAATATCCAAAATCAAAGAGCTACATTTTGATACTTTAGGGCTCCCAAAACTTTTAAACATGTTTATCTCTGAAGTATGAAATGTGACTAAACGCCCTTCTCTTTCTCAACCTAAAATGTACACAATCATACAAACATGAATTAACATGTCAATTAACATTGCTATAGAGACTACTTTCGTGAAGCAGTTTGCAAGCAAATGGACATGTCTGTAGCAGGTGCAAAGAATGCATGGACCCGGGCTCGGGGCGATAAAGCCCTCAAAAATCTAAAAGGGAGCTCCTGATCATAAATGGGCCCAGTTAATGTGCAAAGCAAGATAGCTATTTTCATGCATATAAGCGATTTACTGTGTCTGTGAACGAATGTTTGTTCTGTGTGTTTCAAGGTCAGTGATGTAGCTAAATGTGTTTGTGTGTGTGTGTGGTGGAGGAGAGAGAGAGGGGGGGGGGGGGTAGGGCTGGATAAGGGGATAATAAAGCAGTATATGTTACCTCCTTGGTTTTAGGTTTTAATTAGATGTGAAAAGAGAATGGGACTAGTGTCGGGAGGGGAGAAGGGGGAGGGCATAACAATGTTTTATGGATGGCTAGGGTAGCCGGGAGGGGGGGGGGGGGGGGGGGGTAGGGGGTAAGGGGATATAAAGGAGTATATATTACCTCCTTGGTCTTAGGGTTTTAATTAGATATGAACAGAGAATGGGACAAGTGTTTGGCGGAGAGATGGGGGGGGGCATAGCCATGTTTCATGGATGGCTAGGGGGAGCCAAGGGGGGGGGGGGGGGGGGGGGTAGGTCTGGATAAGGGGATATATGAAAAGTATACAAAATTACAAACGACTATAGTAAAAAGCTTGTCATCATTAAAAAAAGAGCCATTAAAACACAAGACGGCGCTCTCGTAAAAAGACATTGGTTTCAACCATTTTTCATACAAAATTATGCATGTGATGTTTTGTTGAAATAATGATTAAATAGAGAGATCATCAACAACTATTTAAAAAAACAACTTTTAAAAAAATTTGAAAATGTGTAAGCATTATTTTTATTTTTGTTTAAATCATCGAATCAATTTGGGGCCAAATTTATTATGATTGGATATATTTATTGATTTTCCAGCCATTTCTGAACCCATTTTGACAAAATAAAGTTTATTCTGCCATTAAAATTGCATGTTCTTTCAAATTCGACACTCAGTTTTTCATTACCTCACAAAAAATTGTGTTGTACAGCGCCCTCTCTACCAAAACTGAACTACCCTTTAAAGGTAGTGTTGAGTATTGGTATTTCCCGAAGTGTCCCCCCCCCCCCCCCCGATATTTTTTTTGTGAGATAATGAAAAACTGACTGTCAAATTCGAAAGAACATACAATTTTAATGACAGAATAAACTTTATTCGATCAAAATCGGTTCAGAAACGGCAGAAATATCCATAAATATATTTTTATTCAAAATGTTCTTCACCGGCAATCAGCGGGCGATATTTAGACTTTTTAGACAAATTTCAAAAAATGCTCGAAGGCTACTTTGAAAAAAATCAGAATAGGTTTTTAAAAAGTCGTGGTGATGTCTCTATTGAATCATTATTTTAACAAACATTAAATGCACAATTTGTATGAAAAAAGACTAAAACCAATTATTTTTTTTAAATAGGCGCCCTCTTGAGTTGTAACGGCTCGTTTTGAATGATAAGAGGGGTGTTACTTAGTCGTTTGTAATTGTGTATACTTTTCGAGCATGGTGAAGTTAACTATTACTTTGTACTGTAATGGTGCAGATCCCTTTAAAGTTGAGAATGTATTATACTTTACGATCATTTGAACTGTAGTAGGCTACTATTAATAGTGCATGGTTTGGAGGTTGAATATACCAGAATAGACAACGATACATTTTTTATTTCTCGAGAGCGATTATATTGCATAGAGGCCGCAGGCCGAGTGCAATATAATCGCACGAGAGAAATAAAAAATGTAGAGGTGTCTATTATGGAATATTTAACAACAGGAATAATGTACTATTTGTTATATAAGATGATTATTTTGAGGAACTGATTTTGTTATCTTGTTGATAAACCCAAATTGACCTTGCTCAAATTGTGAGTGTTCTCTCGTCGGCCCTGCGTACTTTGTACTAGCCTTTAGTCAAGGCTCTATATGGCTATATGGAGATTCTATATGCGATCGCGAGCTAGCTAGCTGTGAGAGAGCTAGATACTATTAAACTGGCTCCATATCCTTTAATCACTCGATTCGGAGTAATTTATTAATGAGCAAATTCATGAGAGAAATCATCAACCAATCAGATCGCTAGATGTGGATACCGTCCGCCTTAATCGGTGGCGTGTTCCGGGCGTGTTCCATCGTGTATTAAGGGGTTTATTTAGTATCAGACATTAATAGTATCATAACTATCATAATGATAAAATATGAGATACATTACAATAAACACTAAATCATAGAAATACCTTTTTGCATCCATATCAAATCTCAACTCTTTATTTTAAAGAAAACAACATATTTTGTAATGACGTACCCTATAAATAATGGACGCGTCCGCATGAGCACTGCAGAGCGGTGTTCAGTGCATACAGCCTACGCTAGTCTGACGCGGAGACCCTATAACAACCACTACTCTATGCCACTAACAGTGTATTGTGCAAGGTTGCGCGTTTGGTTTTACAAGGCAGCTTCCAAACGAAGACTAACACTGACAAACAGCTGATCTACCTGGTCCGTGGCATATGAATATGGGCTTCGTAGATATTCTACGAACGAAGCAATGTTAATAAAGAAAATAAAACTTTTCACGTTCACGAGTGACGATAGGCTTCGCGCTGCCCCGCTCAAACTCAGCCTTTCGCGGTTAGTACAGTGCCGTTGTAGAACCTGCCAGACAGCACGATGCCTATCGGATAGGCTAACTTTGTACAAGGGCCAGCGCGTATTAAAAATAATTGCTCGCTCTGCAGCATTTTCCCATTCAAGAACAAGCGCACAAGCGCACATTACGCACTCCAAGGCCATCCCCTGCGCAGTTATAGGGCTTGGTACGAACAGTCACGTCACGTTCACGTCACGTCACGTGAAGGTTCTGTACCTTTTGTGAAACAGGTCACCCAAATCTACGAAGTGTTGGGTACGTGACCCAACAGTTTGTAGATATACTATTATGCAATTCATGAAAGCTCACGTAAATTGGCGCTTGCGTAAACAAATTAATGTAAATTGTCGTTGAGAAGAGACTAATTCTCGGTAAATTTAATCGTGAACGAACCCGTCCTACCTATACTGTAAATACCAATTATAGGCGTACGTGTGGCCTGGGGGCAGGGGGATGGACACCCCCTACCCCCATCCCACCCCCTTACATAATTCAAGAAATGTCTTGGTCTCGGCCTCGAAATTTGTGACCGGTCCTGGTCTCGTCCTCGGCTGCGGTCATTTTCTACGGAACCCCCCTACCCACACTCCCCCCGCTTACTTCAATTTGATTTTGTCTGACGAAATATCCCCCCCCCCCTACACCCACCACTTGAAAACAATCCTGGGTACGCACTGCCTACAAGTAGCTAGTTCGAATGTCAAATACATTCATTGATTTATTTAATATTGATTGGTTGGTACGGTGTGATTGTTTCATTATAATGATTGACTGATTAATTGATAGATTGACTCGATTCAATAACCATAAATAAACACTATTAATCAAATCATTGTTTTATTACTTTTAAAACTCATTGATCACTGCAACTCACTCACTCACTCACTCACTCGCTCACTTTCACAGGCATGCACATACAACGCCGTAAGGGCCAGTGCAGTACGCTCAGATCAGACGTCGAGCACGAGAACTTCAGGCGTATGCGAACTGAATTGTCCGCTGCGTGTAGCAATTCAGCTGGAAATCAACATTTGCCAAAATCCACGCACGACACGTCTTTAGAAATACTCCAATAACAAGACAAATAATGCAAGTGGTATGGTTGTACATAACCTAAATGACAAAATTGCATATTATCGTCTCAGATTACTCTGAATTATGCACGTACATATTATAAACATAATGATTGAAAAGATTTGATAAGGGGGTATCGGCATTTCGTCGACATTTTAAAATCTCTTTGTGCGTGTATGTCTAGTCTTAGTAACAAGCGTTTGCAATTTAAAAATCTTGATTAAACGCTCACGTCACGATTTGGTTAACGCGACACTTCGAGTTTACCGGCATGGAAAACGACAAATTGTTGGGTCACTTTACCCTACACTTCGTAGATTTGGGTGACCTGTTTCACAAAAGGTACAGAACCGTTCACGTGACGTTAACGTGAACGTGACGTGACTGTTCGTACCAAGCCTTACAAACAGGTTATTTAAGAGAAAACACAACAGAAAAAACATATTTACAAAGATAGGGGTAATAATAATTTACAAATATTAATCAGAATGAACGAGGAAACCAAAAGCATAAGTACATGAGTATAACAATCATTGAACAGCTAATATGCACATGAATTATAAATCTAGTATGGTTAGCTTCATTATTTCCTTTTTAAATATCTTAACGTCGTTGTATTAATTCGTAAATGAATAGGTAGAATGTTGAAGAGTTTTGATGCATCATATAATGGGCTATTTCGAACAATTATGTATCCATGATGAATGAAAACAGAATAAGATTAAGCTCCAAAACGTATTGTTCCATAACATTTCAATACCAAGAAACTTTTTTGAAGACTGATTTTCAAATTATCAATTCTAAAATGTAACCCTTTGTACCACTTTTTATACTATTGATTGTGAAAATGACCATATATATTATATAGTTAATCAACAGAACGTTTTATGAATCCTTGCCATTATATAATATAAATTAGCTTTGATATTTTTAAAAATTGTAGGTAACAAAGGCAGTTATTTAATTTAAGGTGTAATTAAAATTTAGATCAAACTGAGATCTCATTGCATCGTTTATTTTGTTGGTGTGTGTGTGTGTATTTGTGTTTGTATGTCTGTGCATTTGTGTGTGTGTGTTTGTATACATTTGTGTATGTATATGTGATAGTATGTGTATGTGTTTGTATGTTTGTAGGCCGACATAGTACATGTAGGTTAGTATGTTGATGTGGCATGTGTTTGTGTGTGTATGTGTCTACAATAACATGACCAGCTTTCTGGCAGCTTTCCCACATGGAGATTTTAAATTCAGAACTAGAAATGCTGTGGCACACTAACTATTAAAAAAAAACACCAACAACAAAACAACAGATTTCTAGGGGACCCCCCCCCCCCCCCCCCTCCAGCTGCCGTGCGGCCATACCCTTGCTTCCACCCAAATTCTAGCTGTAAGAGACTAAGAGTGTAGGTCTACCCTATTTTTTGAGGCATCGCATTTCCGATGTGACAGTTAACAAACTTGTGTTTCAGATGTGACACTCTTGTTAACAACAATTTTTCATATAAAGAGAAAAGAGGTATTTAAATAAATGTTACTATTTTGATTTCAAACCATGACACAGGTAACTGCAACAATCTTGATGACGAGTTCGTTTTTAACAGCAAGCAAAGAAACTTGTACGTGAATGTTGACTTGATTCTGCATGTCTACTATTAAATATTTCTTGGAAATTTTCACCTGTAAACAGACAAACTTAGAAACAAACTCCTTTTAATACTTGGTGTACATTTTGAGATAAAAAAGCAAAAATAAGAAGGAATTTGATACTTCACTACCAGTTCCCTATTGTGTTTTCAATGGCTACGCGCGAAAACAACAAGAAGTTTACCTACCCAACGCTAGGGGC
>JBAMJV010004532.1:0-203604 GCA_037951105.1 Echinarachnius parma
TTTTTAAATAGTTGTTGATGATATCTCTATTAATCATTATTTTAACAAAACATCACATGCACAATTTTGTATGGAAAAATGGTTGAAACCAATGAGTTTTTTAGAGAGCACCCTCTTTTTTAATGATAACCGGGTTTTTTATTGAGTCGTTTGTGATTGTGTATACCTTTTTAGCATGGTGGAGTTATAACTATTAGTTTGTACTGTAATGGTGCAGGTTTTGGTTACTGAAATTCAGTTAGACCAAAACTCAACTATCCCTTTAACTAAGATAAACATGACAAATTCTGCTTTATTTGATTGCCCATTCAGGCAAGTAAAATGTGTAATTAATGCAATTTAGATGGCCTAAAGCTTATTTGTAACCGCCCTGGGCCAGCGGGGCATGCATATGGTCAAGTGACCAAGGCATATGTGACCTTGCACCACAAAACGACCAATAAGTCGGGAAAACTGATAGTGCTGCTTTTCATAAAACATTAAAATAGAATTCATTACCTTTAACATGGTATATCATTCGTCATATTTGGACTAAGTAAACCCTCTCAAAATGAACACCAAATATTTGGAATATGGCTGAAGCATTTTTAAAATAAGGGAGAAACAGGCCATTTAAAAGATCAGTTTCCATTAAAGCGCTGTAATAAGATCACATTTATTAGATGAAAAAATAATATTTAAACATGATTTCCATCGCTCAAAATGTTACAGAAGCTAGATTAAAATATGCTTATTCAGGAAATACCAAAATCCTAAATCTCATATTTTGAAAAAAAGAACTTTCAGAATGCTATCTTTCTGCAATTTTTGAAAGATACCTTCCTTCCTTCCGAAGTGGAGATACAGCTATTTGAAGGTTGGATCAAGAGGTTGGCGCAGGAAGCGGCGCACGTGTACAAAGTCTATGGGAAAATGCCTCTCAAAATGTATAGTTTTGATAGAATAGGGGACTTTCTCAGAAAATATTTGTTCTCAACTGTAACATTGTCCCGCACAAGCCCAAAACAGCACGTAACGCAAAAAGAGGCGACCTCACGACGCATGACCATATATGCTTATTCTGAGCATTGTTTATACAGGGCTCAACACTCGCACTGGCCTGCTGGCCTGGGGCCGGTGATATTGCACTTCGGGCCAGCAAAAATGTATAAAAGTCATACTTTGGTGGCCTAATCGGGCAAGCAGATTTTCAACACGACATTGACATGCTTCATTTATAATCACTGGTTTGAACAGGTAAGAGAGATATTTTGAATAGTAAAAAGTTTACTCACGAAATACAATTTTGGGGCCAGTAGATTTTTCTTTCAGGCTACCAGAAAGTGGAAGAAATTATGTCACTGGCCCGACCTGGCCACTGGCAAAAAAATGTAAGCGTGGAGCCCAGGCCCCATATTCATGAAACCCTGCTAGCTTAGTTCCTTGTATTTTTTATGTGAAGTTTATTGAGTAACAAACAGTTTTCCTAGTCCCCAACTAGGGTCAACTGAATAAGTCTTAGGTATCCGCTAAGTTAACCTTCATTAGCAACTAAAAAATATGTGTATAATTCGTAGCCACATCATCCAAAAAAGACTTAGCAAGTAACTAAGCTAGCAGGCTTTCATGAATATGGGCCCTGGTTTATATGATATATGATGATACTGACAGCTGGAGCCTCTTCTATGATCTTCTGGTGTCTTCTCTGCACACTGCAGTCCCTCTCAAACAGGTACACATAGTTGCCATGCTGGTCCCCAAACACCTGCACCTCCACATGCCTGATCAAATACAATCACATTATTTAAACAGTTAAAGGGATTTAGTATTAAACAGTGTCCAAATTCTCAAAATTTACTTGAACTCTAGTGGTTCTCTCATACCTTGTCATATTCATATTTACAATAAAAGCACAGGACAGATTTTGGTTTTACAAATGTCCATTTCATTCTAAAGATACTTACAATTGAAGTGTCAGATGTTGAACTGTCTACGGGATAATTTAAGCCATGTACAATATAAGTGCAATGAGTTAGTGAATATCACTTTGCATTATTTTTGAATGAGAATACCGTGCAAGTTCTAGTTACTCAAATTAAGTTTGAACAGAACTGTATCCAATTATGGAACATGTTAAATATTTGTGTCCATTGGCCATTTTGCATGCACTAACAATGAATATATACATGTAACTACTGACAAATTATTACACTATCTTGTGGGAGTGTCGTGGTACATTGGTTCGGGCCTTCATCTTTAAATACGAGAGTCGTGGGTTTGATTCCCAGCCATGGCACGTATGTCCTTCAGCAAGACACTTTATCCACATTTGCTGCTCTCAACCCAGGTGTAGTAAATGGGTACTTGGTAGGAATTATTCCTTGAAATACTTGAGCTCTTGAACCTTCTGAACCTTCTGAAGTTGTAGTCAGCAGGGCGGTACTCCGCATGTCGCTAACTTTATTAGTGCAGGCAGTGAATGCTAGAGTGTGTGCCTGAAGCTCTCTGCAGATGAAGCTAGCAGAGACTGTTGGTCGAGTGTATTCCACGCTCTACTTGTTCTTGGGAAAAAGGAGTATTTGTATACATCCTTTCTAGCATAGGGGATTTCTATCGAGTATTGGTGGTTTTTTCTTGTTTTTGACCCTGTTGACATCTTAACATAGTCCTCTTGCTTTAAAGCAACCTTTTCCTTGTGGATTTTGTACAGCATAACTAGTCGACTTTTTTCCCTTCTTTGCTCCAATGTCTCCCAGTTTAGGTCGGTCAGCATTTGCGTGACGCTACTGTCCCTCTGGTAATTTCCAGTTGTGAAACGTGCTGCTCTCCTTTGGACTGCTTCCAGTTTATTTATTTGCCCTACTCTATATGGGTCCCAGGCAGAGGTTGTGTACTCCAGTACAGGCCTTACTAGTGTTTTATATGCGATGTCTTTTACTTCCCTTGGGCAGAACCAGAGGTTTCTCCTCAAGAAACCTAATGTCCAGTTGGCTTTGAGGACTGTCTTGTCCACCTGATTTGACCACGTCAGTTTGCTGTCTATTTCTATTCCCAGGTATGGATGAGATCTTGCCTGTTGTAAGACTTGACCACAGAATATATAGTCCCTTGTCAGTGTTTTTTTCTTATTTGAGATGATCATTATGGAACACTTGGAGGTGTTGAAATTCATATTCCACCTATCTTGCCATGACTCCAGAGATGTAAGATCTGCCTGTAGGGAGTCTGCATGCCTTTCATTCACTACTTCCTTGTATACCAAAGAGTCATCTGCGAACAGCCTAGTTTGGTTTTCCAACACGTCCGGTAGGTCATTTATGTACATGAGAAACAGTAACGGTCCAAGAACTGTTCCCTGTGGTACCCCTGACAGGACTTCAGTTGATGATGACATACTACCTTCACAAGCCACTCTTTGTGTGCGGGATGTCAGGAAACATCTAAGCCACCGATGGATCTGGTGTCGAACCCCGTAGTAGTGAAGCTTTTCCAGTAGCCGTTCGTATGGGGCCTTGTCGAACGCTTTAGTGAAGTCCAGGATAGCCATATGTACTGAATTTCCACGATCTAGTATTTTGGCAATCAACCGTTGCTATAAGTTGAGTTTCCGTGGAGCGCTTTGCTCTAAATCCATGCTGTGTGTCCACTAGTACGTTATGTTGTTCTAGATGATCCATAACATGTGAATGGATTATATGTTTATCATTGAATAAGGCTGCTTGGCTAAAGCCACGGTAATAATGCTCCGAGCACTTTGAGACTGTAATGAAGCGCTGTATAAAAATGGTTGATTATTAATTATTAGTATTATTATTAAAATAAAACATTGTTGCATACTTAGTTCATATCATCTAGAATAGACTTAGAATGAACCTTAAAATGCTTGAGCGCTTGAATAAAGGTGCTCGGCTAAAGCCAAGCTAATAATGCTCCGAGCGCATTTAGACTGTTATAAAGTGGTACAATTATCATTATCATTACCTTGGGGTGTCTACATATTTCTCCACGAGCATGACATCATCATCAAAAGACTTCTTAGCTTCTCTCCTGGCAGATTCCAAGGCCTCATCAAAGTCATCTGACGTTTTCACAATACGCATTCCCTGGGCATGCATGAGAATAGATTTAGAAATAATATATACAGGGTGGCCAAAAAAGAAACTGAACGGGGGACTTGCCATAATAAAGAAACATGATGACTAGGTTTACGGGATAGGGCAAAGAAAAATGATACTAAGAACAGTAATTTTGGTTGAGTAGTTTTTGTTTTAGGACGTCTTAACATTCCCTTTAAACAATGGTTTCAACTATGGTTGTAATACATAATCCCCTTTTGTGCTTGTAGACAAGTGAAAAGAACGCTGATTTCTAATGATATGACCGTGCTTGCTAACCAGCCAATTCCACCATCTGAGAATACAGACATTCATTTTGGTGCCTTTAGCAAATGTGTAGCATCAACATTGTTAACAAGTATAAGATGTATATTCTTTCTCTATCAGTTTACAAATTGCACTCCATAGGTGTAGATCATGGTTTAAACCATGGTTTATACAAACTTTGTTTATGAATTCAAGCCAATTTGTTTGATGCCTGATTGAAAGACCCCTTACCTTCCCTCCTCCACCCCTCACAGCTTTCAGCATCACTGGGTAACCAATACGCTCTGACTCCTCACGCAACTTCTCGTTGGATTGGTCATCGCCATGGTAACCCTCTATGATAGGAACATTGGCTGATGACATGATGGCCTTGGAAGTGCTATCATAAAACAAATAAAAATAATAACGTTAATAAAGACAAAACCCATGTTTCATGTTTTTATTTCTCGCCATTTTAAATTGGTATTTGTTGGGGTGATGTGCTACATTAGCTGGAATACAAAAACAGACTTCATGATAAAAGAAAAGATGACATTTTGGAAGAATATAATAACAATCTGTTAAAAAAATAACAACAATAAATGGGAAAAGAATCCACATTCCTTTGGAAAGGAAATCTCTTAAAAATCTTAATTAAATTTCTTAGTGAAACAGATTTGTGATATGGAGAATTTGGCTGCTCACATGATGGTCTTTATATATACTTCCACAAGTGATACTTGAGACTTTAATCATATACCAATATAATTGTAAGATTCTTCTGAATAATATGTGATATTTTCATTAAAAAAACAACTGTTACCTAGTAAAAATAGATGTCACATTTTATCCCTAAGCGTTTGTGTGAAGTAGCTGTGTTCAGATACTATGGACAATTGAGTATCCAATTTATTTTATTTTATTTCAAATATCTCCAAAATGAAGGAGACATTTGAAAAATAAAAACCTGAACTTGTTACAATAAGGTGCCAAGGTGATGCTAAACTGCCAAATAATTCTTGAAAGATATATTGATTAGAAGTTATCTTTTAATATATATAAGCACTGTGGCATTTCACCATATGATCCCTAACTTATTTCACTAAGTCTTTAAGATCCAAATAGGTAACCTGCTTGATATCGTGCTGTCAATTATTTCTTGAGATATCGTGACAACAATTTATTTTGTTCATATAATGTTTGTCCTGGCACCGTATAGGCTCTATATTAACTCTATTAAAGTAAAAAGTCCTTCCCGTGCCAAGGCGGAGCCTATCTCCGATTCATTAGCCCTTGGCCACACGTCTACTAAATGTAGCAAAAGCTACAGAAGGGGGCCAGCCCGGGGGGGGGGGCACTCAAATTATTTTTTGACGGGGGTGTGCCTCACGGAACTCTGAAATGAGGGTCTTAAGAGCTGACTACAAGCACAAAATATAGGGTCTTTGGAGCTACAAAAACCCTGAAACGGGAGTTAAGGGGTCTAAGGAGCAGACTAAAACTACAACATACATGGACTTGGAGCTACCAAAGTCCTACGGAAACCCTAAAATGGTGTTCCAAGGAGCTGACTAGAAGAAGAATAATGGACTTGGCGCTACTCAACTACCTAGCCAAGTCATTCCGGGGGTCTATGGAGTGGCAATTTTTGAAAATCGGGTATCTTGAGAGCAGCAATCGGGTGCTTGGTATTAACTCTATGGGGTAAGTAAAATCTAATAGGGAAGATATGATAGTTCTTGGGATACCATGCTAAAGAGAACGAGACAGACAGACAAAAAAGCGTGATGACTTTGGTCACTTCATTGCTGAGGCATAATAACATTTTGCCAGAATAGACTTTTCTTTTGATGGAAGAGCTGTATTGGTCACATAGTGGCAAACCTGGCTAGAACTGTTTCCCTATTAGATGTTATAATCCCCACAGAGTTAATACAGAACCTAGTGGCATCGCAAAGTTGGGTGAATTGGGAGGGGGGTGGGGACACCTGGATTACACCATACGTATGGGGGGTACACCTAATGCCCTCTGCACATAGAGCCAACTCGACCGGATTTGACTGGTTTTCAGTCAGGCTAGAGTAGGTTTTGCTCAGTCGTAGCCGATTCAACATGTTGAATCGGCCTCAAATGATCTCGTGACTGGCTCTTGACCAGCAAAACAGGAGTCCTGAGGCAACGTATACGAAGCTGAACTGACTGAAAACCAGTTGAATCGGGTCCAGTCGGCTCTGTGTGCGGAGGGCTTTATGTATGTCTTTCTCTTTTTTCAAAGATTTTCCCCTCGTGCACCAGCCCCCCCCCCCCTCCCCCTTGTAGCTACGCTGCTGAAAGAGCCCAACAGGTTCCTGTAGGCAAAGGGAACACAAACTACATCTGGGTAAAAGTACAACAAAGTTTGAGTCTGAATTCAGATTCATGTACTCCAACATTGAATTCAATTGGATGTGGTGTGGCAAGATTGGTAGAGCGCTTGCTTTGCAAGCGGGAGATCCCGAGTTCGAACCCAGTGTATGCCCATCATGCTAATCCACATTGCTGCTCTCTACCCAGGTGTATAAATAGGGACCCGTCACCAGGTAGGAGGTAAAAGCCTTTATGTGAATGATCTTTTAAATGCTCATGAGCTGCTTGGAAGGAATGCTCCCCAGGGAGTGGAGATGGTGCACACAATTTGTGATGGTTTGCATTGTTTCCTATGACTGGGGTAATAATAGTGTAAAGCACTATGGAACATAATTTATGTAATAGCGCTATACAACATGTCCCAAAATTAATTACAACGGGACTTTCTGCAACGATAACTTTACAGATAGTAGATCAATCAGAATGATATTTCAGGATATGAACTATAACTTATTACCTACATTTTGCAGAAAACCCTATTCGATTTGCTTCAGTGGTCATGGAGAATGAGGATCTTTTGTCAATCATGTCAGATGCCCCTTCCCTCCAGGTTTTGTAATGTAAGGAGACGTGTTGTCCATTGTGTTCACGCGTTATGAACGAAAATGGACACATGACATGATTGACAAAAGATCCTCATTCTCCATGACCACTGAAGCAAATCGAATAGGGTTTTCTGCAAGATGTAGGTAATAAGTTATAGTTTCATACCCTGAAATATCATTCTGATTGATCTACTATTTTAAAGTTATCGTTGCAGAAAGTCCCGTTGTAATTCATTTTGGGACATGTTGTATAAGAAACTATATTTGAAATATGAAAATGTTCATCTTATTACCAGACAAGTATTATAGATCTGTTAAGTACAAAAATAGTAATGAATACAAATTATATCAAACTGTTGTTTTTTATTGTATTTAATTATGTGGTAACGTCTGGTCACTGTGTGACATTTTGGGGTGTTCACGTGTGTGACATGTACAATATGAATGGGAAAATGGGAATTTTATAATATCAATTTTAGAAAGGAATGAAAGGTTCAATTTTTACAAAGTTGGTATCAACATGTACAGGAAAGTGAGAAGAATAAGCTTGCTAAAATATCTGTTTGATATCTTGATTATTATCTGAGTTATGATTTTAGAAAAATATTGAAATATGCAAATGTATGCAAATGAGTATGAAAGTGTCTTTATTTAATGTACATCATATATCTCATGAAATTTTACACATGGATCATTCCAAAAATGGAACAAAACAACAGAAAAATAAAACTTCAATTTTTCCGAAAAAGTTTCACTTTTCAAAGAATGTTGCTTATCTGTAGATGTACCTCTTGATGCCCATATCTCTGATAGCTGATGATGGTGGACCCACAAAGATGACCCCTTCCTTCTCACAAAGGTCTGCAAACTCTGTGTTCTCAGAGAGGAACCCATATCCAGGGTGAATGGCCTGGACAAAGACATCATTGAAATTGTTCTTTAATTCATTCATCATAAAAACATATAAAATACAAAACAAAGATTAGAATTTAGATTGAAATAGAAATTTAAAATACATTTAGAATACATTTAGGCAGCTAGGAAAGCCATTTGCTTTATGAATGCTACCCCCCGTATAAATGTTTAAACAAAATATGTGGGGAAAATATAATACCTTAAAAAACACTAAAGCCCTCTGCACATAGAGCCGACTGGACCCGATCCGACCGGTTTTCTGTCAGGCTAGAGTCGGTTTCGCTCAGTCGGAGCCAATTCAACATGATGAATCGGCATCGAATGATCTCCGACTGGCTCTTGACCGGCAATAAAGGAGTCCTGAGGCAACGTATACTGAGCTAAACCGACTGAAAACCAGTCGGATCGGGTCGAGTCGGCTCTGTGTGCGGAGGGCATTAGACCAAGAAAGAACAAACAAATGTGGTACTCCTGTCATGTAAGGACCTCCTAAAATGAGAGTTGTATACTATACTACTCTATAAAAGATTGCATTTTATTGCATTGTTGAAGGTATATGATAGTAGTACTACCGGTACTGTCATGTAAGGACCTCCTAAAATGAAAGTTGTATACTATTCTCATAGGTGTACCAAAGGGGGTGTTTGGGGTGTTCAACACCCCCCTTTAGTGAAAAGATTACTGTATTAGGTATTCAAACACACCCCATCTACGCCACTGAATGAAGCTAAAACACCCCCCTTGAACAAATCCTGGGTACGTTTATGATTATACTGCTCTGCTCTATAAAAGATTGCATTTTATTTTATAGTTGAAGGTATATGATTGTTAATGAAATGTTTACCGTGTGTCTCAATCAAAATAGTACACCCTTAACATTTTTTTTTAAAGGATCATTAAGATCACTTCAAAATAATTATTTGTTGGTGTCATATTGAAGTTGAATAATCATACTTCTCCATTTATATTATTGGTGTCCAATTGAGTTTGGCGATTTAAACACAAACAAGAGTAAGAATTGCCAAGTTATTATTCACTGCGCTGAATATGATAATTACAAATTACAATTACCTAATTTCATACAATTTCACTGCTTCTCAAATCAACAAAAGCATTACAAAGTCAAACTTGATTCATCCGATGAAGCAATGCTTGGTTATCAATGAGTGTTAGGTCCTGCAAATTGTTTTTAGACCCTTTTTAGACCCTTATTCATAGGTTTTGTGCCACTTCAATGACTTTCTGTTTATCGAGGTAGCTCAGATTCAGTTTTCTCAAATTATTATCAAAGCTGCATTCTCCATTCAAAAATATGAATTGTGTTTAATACTTACACAGAGAGAGTAACCAAAACATAGCTTTTATCATGGTGGAATTGTTCACTTATATTACAAGTTGTGAGTTATTTTACCTGTGCGCCTGATGCTTTGGCCACTTCAATGATTTTCTGTTTATTGAGGTAGCTCAGTTGAGACGCTGCAGGTCCTATGTGGTATGCTTCATCTGCCTGCAGGAAAATGTCAACATTTGCACCTTTACATCAATGAAAAGATTTTGTTAAACTTCAATTTTACTGATAAAACTTAATATAGTTGGACTTTAACACTTAAGTATAGAGAAATCTTACATTTTATTTCAGAGTCTGTTTACTTTCAAGGAGCAGCGGTCAACACAAGAAGGCGCTATTCAGACACTTGAATCATTCAAACTGAAAACAGTTGTTGGCTCTATTACAAATCTTACTTAAAGGGGAGCTAAACGCTGGCATTATCGCTAACTATTACTTCTGTCACTTCTAGTCGTACATTTACTCTTAGGTATCACTTATTTTGGAAATTATCAATGTTTTTTAAACCAGTATTATCTGTTCTGACTAAACACTGGAGGCTGCCATGAAAAGTCATCTGACCTTGCACTAACAAAAGCGGGTTACATAACCACTGATATAGCAGCAGATTTCAACAACAGCGGTTACATCACTTTCTTTTGTTTACAAGCTCAGATGCACTGAGATGATGCAGTAACATTAGAAAAAAACGTTAGAAAACATGGCAGCCTCCAGTGGTCAGTCAAATCAGTTGATAGTGGTTTTAAAAAAAATGATTATTTCTATTATAAGTTATACCCGAGAAGAAATATACGACCTAAAGAGACAGGAATGCTGCACTAAACAGAAACAGCAATTTTCTGGGGTTATTTTTTGTAATAAATCATGGTCTTAGACTTAATTATATATATTTCATTTCACATTATTTTATTTTAATTCTCTGGTGTGTTCTTATATGAAACAAATGAAACCATATGAAACTTTGAATACACATGTGCAGTCACACAGTGTTAATTTTTTAGATATTCTTCATTTCCTTCAATCTTTTCTGGTATTTTCCTTTAAGGTACCAAGAGTAGGCAGGGCCCAGTGTTTGGTATTTGGAGTGCACAGCATGCATGCAGTAAGATTAAGACGTTTAGTAGATCTGCACAAGATTAGGCGTATTGTCAGTCAAAAATGCCGCGGCTTGCATGGGCTTACCGGATAATCCCACTTTGTGTTAAAATCTTGAATAACAGGCTGAAAGCTGAAAATTAATGCTTCAAGTCTTTTCAAAAGAAAAGACAAAGTCTCTTAATAGCTAGAGCACGATATCCGGGTGATTATGTTGACAGTGGCGCAGTGGAAGGCAATATCAATCCATATTTTTATAGCACATACTACTCGCCAAGCCTGGGACAATGACGACCCTAGCTAGATAATCGTCTTTTGTGCTTGTAAAACTGAGAAAGTCAAAGGACAAGCCGGACCGCTGCGTCTTTAGGGATTAAGATGGCTGAATAGAGAGGACAAGTTATTATAATCTTTGCATTGGAAGAGACTGGGGAACCCGCCGCAGGATTTATTTTGCCTTCTACCGGCATAACACAAAGTGAAAATAATCACCCAGATTTCGTGCTATATAGAGACTCGGTCTTGTGTTTTAAAAATACTGAAGCATTCAGTTTCAGATATCTGGTGCCCGTAAATCGAGCTTTCAACACAAAGCGCGAATACCGTTTAAGCCTGTGAAAGCCGCAGCGATTTTGATATACAAAACGCCTTACAGATGATCTTACCATAGAAACGTGCATAGAGTTCCTGTCCGCATCGCTGTAGACTGCAACTGTCTTCACTCCAAGTTTCCTGGCAGTGCGGATCACACGACATGCAATCTCACCTCGGTTTGCTATTAAAACCTTGTTGATTGCTGCTGTTGTAACTAAATTTAAAAATATCAATCACTATTGAAAATTAATTCTTTCTTACTTCCATGAATTGCAGCTAGTTTATGTAATTTTTTCGTAAATTTCTAGCTGGCCCAGTAATTTGATTCATGATGCCTATTGACTTTTGCAATTACTTAATTTACAAATCGATATATAAAACAACAATATAATTTACTTTCGTTCATTAGTATTCACGGATAATTCATTATATTATTTATGCGTATTATTATTAATTTCTCTAATTATTGTGTATAATTATATTAACATTCCTTTTATTATCACCTTGTGAGTTCATTATTGATATTTTGATGTTTGTAAATTGTTGCAAATGACACTGTAATTTAGCTTGTTGCTGTGAATGTAAGATTTTGTTGAATAAAATACCATTATTATATTCTTTTAATCTATTTAAAATTGAGAAATAGTTCTGCTAAGATACCAGTTACCATATTATGGTTTACTAGCCGCCCCTGTCTATTATCCACATCTCTGACTTTGAGTTGTCAGTGAAAAAAAATAGATGGATCTTTGACTGTGCGCAGTCAAAACTGATGCCTCCACCATTGCAGGATATTTATAATGAGCCCTGTGACTTTTGGCCTTTTACCTCATGGCCCCAAAATGTAATAATACAGTTTTTATATAAAGGTAGCGCATATCACATTGCAAATGCACGTCCCTATGCGCTGTATAATTACCCTGATCGTTACTGGTACAGTTCAAACCTGCACAATTATCTTGCGCACCATCTCAACTCCCCAGGGAGCATACTAGCCAATGGCAGCCATATGATAGCACCCAGTTCATTGGTTCCTTAAATTACAATGAAACTATAAATTTGGGATAATTTCATCATTAAGAGGGTAAACAGACATTTAATTTGATACATGACTTAGCATTTTTGGCCCACTGGCACCATTGAAATCCTTCTGTGAACGTACCCCAATTATCACTCCTTTTTACGGTGCCAAAGATGATGTGAGCGGCCATGTTTGTGTAATTACCCGATATGCTTCATGAACTATGACGGCTGTGCGGACTGTCCAAACAAATTCACGCACACCCGGGCCATGCTAGGTCTGTATTATTGCAGGAAAAACAGGAATAATGGCATTCCACCAAGCATTTCGCTGCACAAATAGGTCTGGAAAAGGTGATAGAAAATCTTGTCATAACTTTCTAGACTCATAGAAGCGTCTACGAGTGTTCAATGGTTTGGTGCGGTGAAAAAGGTCAAACTTAAACAGAGTGGCTACGTTTAGTGCAGTAATAGTGTGATTTGCATCATTGACCAAGCACAGTGTTGTCCGTGCAGACGCAACGATTCGGAGGCCAGCCAATTTAATGGCGGTGTTCTGTGTTTGCTGAGAATAGTGAGGAACCCAATTGTTTTGGTATATATTTATTCCAAAGCAGAAATCTGAGTCTGGGTATTGTTATGTTAAATGAACAACTATATTATGGTATATTAAAGGTAACGTTGAGTATTGGTCAAACTTAACTTTAGTAACCAAAACCTGCACGATTACGGTACAAACTAATAGTTATAACTTCACCATGCTCGAAAAGTATACACAATTACAAACAACAAAGTAAAACCCCTGTTATCATTCAAAAAGAGCTGTTACAACTCAAGTGTCAAATTAACTCTAGAGAACGCTTAGCACGAAGCGCTAGCGTTCTAGGTCCTCCTAATACGGGACTGTTAAATGCGCGGTAATAGCACCGTGCATATTCATGTGTATTGCATGCCCCGCACGCCCCGTTCACCGGAGTCGCGCTAACACATGGAGAGAAGTCGAGGAGGCGCATATATCACTGATTTTTTGTGGAATGGAGGGAAAAATCATAATTTTAATCCACCCTGTAGTTGGATCACATAATGGAGAGTGAATTGGTGGTAAGTACCGTATCATATGTATAGTTTTAAGCACAATTAGCGTGCTTACAAATATTAATTTTCAGTCCCGTATTAAGAGGACCTAGAACGATTGCGCCTCGCGCTAGCATTCTCTAAAAAGTGATACCCGGACGTCAATCACTTTTATAAATATTTTGAAAGCAAATTTCACAACAATTAGAGCATTTGAATGGGAATTATTATTATTTCCCATGTTTTTTTCGATGATCTTTCATATGGAATTGAAATCAACCAAATCCGTTACAATTCATTTTGGGGGGGCACTTTGGAAATTACCAATACTCAAGGTTACCTTTAACTAGGATAAACTCTATTCTATTGCCCTTTAAGGTCCATACATATCAAGATTAGTGAGAATTGGTCAATCAGTTCTTGTATTATAATGAACATATTTTGTGCTGGATAATGTCTACTATGATAGCATTGTTTCCGATGATTTTGGCATCTTTTTCTGTCAACGCATTTCCAAAATGCATTCTCTAATTTTGGGACGATAATAACAATGTGTTTGGTGATTTTGGCATCATTTTCTTGTAACGCACTTTGAAAATTTGAATAATTAGAGTGTTACACAATTCTCAAAAGTAGCACAGGGCCGGCCACTGATATTTTTAATGCTAAATTTTACTTGCCCAAATGGGCAACCATATTACAGAATTTAGTTCATGTTTGGGGCCACCAGATTCATTTTTGAGGCCACTAAAATGAAAACATCTTGATTTTAAAAGCCAAAAAGTGATGTTTAGCTTCTTTGCAAAGCATATGAAAGTATGTTTGTGTTTACCAGTCATTTTTGATAATTTTTTGTTGTCATATCAATACTGACTAGAGCAATTCAATAACAGTGTACAAGTTAATTGTTTTCGCTAAAATGATTTAAAGGGATAGTTGAGTTTTGGTATTGAGAGTACAGTTTTGGTCAAACTGAATTTTAGTAATCAAAACCTGCACAATTACATTACAAACTAATAGTTATAACTCCACCATGCTCGAAAGGAATGACAAATTACAAATGACTAAGTAAAAAGCCCCTTATCATTCAAAAAGAGCCATTAAAACTCAAGAGGGCGCTCTCTAAAAACTAATTAGTTTAAACCATTTAAAATAAAATATTGTGCATGTGATGTCCACGTCCCACGGACACGACTCCAGAAGTATGGTGATCGTGCCTTCTCTTCAGTTGCTCTACGCCTCTGGAACTCCCTCCCTCTTGTGCTTCGCAAAATTGACAAACTTGAAGGTTTCAAAGCAGGCCTAAAAACATTTCTTTTCAAGCAATATGTGCAGTAAATTGAGTTTTTGGAGGAGCGGCGCCTTTGAATGTTTGAACAGATAAATGGCGCCATACAAATGCTGTGGATCATCATCATCATCATAAGATAGAGTGATAATCAACAACTAATTAAAACCCTCTTTTGTAATTTTTTTAAAAGAGGAAGCATTTTTTAAAAAATGGGGCCCCACACTTATTACAAATGTTAAATGTTTATGGATATTTCAGCCATTTCTGAACTGATTTTAATCAAATAAAGTTTATTCTGTCCTTAAATTGTATACTCTTTCAAATTTGACACTCAGTTTTTCATTATCTTACAAAAATTATTTTGTGTAGCGCCCTCTATACCAAAACTCAAATATCCCTTTAATATAAAATTTGTCTTGCTCACCAGGTCTTGATAGGCTGCCAGCTCGCCATCCCAACTTTCTTGTCAGCTCAGATATATTCCTTTTGATAAAATTGAAAACAGCATGACTTGTAAAACAAATGAATGAAAGAGATTTTGGGGTCTGTGGGTGAGTGGCTACTTAACTTGTGATTACTAACTCTAATGGATATCAGAAGAGTGCATTCACACCAGCACCAAACCGTGAACGTTTTATACATTAATCAAGCCAAAGGCAATCAAATGTATCAAAGCCATATATGCACAATACAGGACAATATAAACATAAACAGTTTATAAAAAAATTCTTTCATATGTTGTAGATATTATTTCAAGCCAAGATTTAAGCCAAAAACATTCTCAGGATTATTTGATCCACGAGGTGAAACGGAAGGTCGAAGCCTAAGGTCAAAGGTTATCGTATCCAAACTCGCTCATGCATGAAAACAAATGGCATAAATGGATTGCATATAACATCCCCAGTCCAATGACACCATTAAAAAATAAATTGACCCATTTGAATTGCATGTTCTCTCAAATTCGACACTCAGTTTTTCATTACCTCACAAAAAAATTGTGATGTGCAGCGCCCTCTCTACCAAACTAAACTACCCCTTTGATAAAAATTGTGCTTGATCTGTATTGTTCACATTTTATTTTATATTATTTATAAATAAACAGAAAAGGTCAATGTGGGGTATTTATTTTAGGTATCTATAAATCCTGGGTAACGCGCGTCGCGGAAGAAAAATGGGTGGACACCAATATGTAAAAGACACTTGGCTCTTCAAGGACATCATAATGAAAATTGTCATCTAATTTTTAGATGCTTCTCCTAGAAGGCAACTCAGAAAGATCAGGAAATCTAGCAATATGTGAAGAACCATTAATTCCTGGGCCCTTTTAAATCTGAAGTAACGCAGGTTATGCGTGGACACCAAAAATTCTGTCAATTTCATGTGATGATTTTTTTCATGAAAAAGATGACCGTCAAGAGCCACTTTCTGATGATATTCATTATTCATTGTCCTCTTCAAGATGGCAAGGTTTCATTGATCTCCCAGAATGTTGATCCCTTCAACCATGATGGCCAGGTAACGCGCTTCGCACAAAAAAGCATTGGACACCAAAAGTAACGCGCGTTACCCAAAGCATATAAATAGCATTTTGAGTACCGTATTTGAGATGGCCTTAGGGGAAGGATCAAATTTATGCTATGCAGGATATCGCGAGATCCTGCATTCTGAACGCTCTATTCAATTTTAACAAAGGAGGCGTTATTCGCCATTCCTGTCCAGAGGGGGCAGAAGACTCCCTATTGTCCGCAGAACCATAAAAAACGGGGAGATTAAAAGCTAACGGTACCCCGTTCTTTGCCGTTCCGCTTTCTATCCTTTCATTCTGCGCGAGAACGGCGAAGATCGGGGGATTAAAAAGATAACGGTAATACGCTTTCTAGACCATGTTGAGACCCTATTCAACGCGGATCTTTTTATATTGAAAGTTAATCCCCCGATCTTTGCCGTTCTGCATATCTTTTATCCCCTTCTATACCGACTCGGGTATGAACTCGCAGTTTAGAAATAGTGGTATCATCCCATTTTGTGAAATATCGGAACTAATTTTGTCTCATTGGTCGTCCGACAAAGTTATCAAACATACGCAAATTCATTGATGCTTTCGTTTTAACTAATAATTATTACTAACGAAGTTACCTTATTTTATGCATCATTTTGGTGAAATATCGGAACTAACTATGACTCTTTTATCGTCCGACAAAGTTATCAAACATATACGCAAATACATTGATGCTTTCATTATGTGCGAGAGCTGCAGAACGGCGAAGATCGCGGGGATTAAAAAGATAACGGTTACGCTTTACATTCGGCGTATTTTCTCGTAGTTTTTATCGTAACTTTGTCCGCTAATTTTGAGAAGATATTCGACGGCTTTCCAGATTAGTTTGGCATTGCTTTTATCGTAAAATCATTTTGATAATGTATGCTTTTATTTTGTAATGATGAAAACGACATTTCATATTTATTTGGCATCATTTTCTCGTATCGCAATTATCAATATTTTGTCCGCTAATTTTGAGAAGAAAATAACGATGCTCCGATGTTTTATTGTCAATAATTTTGAAAATGCGTGCTCTTATTTTGCGATGATAAAAACGATGCTGCAGATTTATTCGGCATCGAAATTTCCTCGTAGCGCATGTCGTTATGCCCGCTAATGTTGAGACGATATTTAACGGCATTTATTTTGATTCATGTATATCGTCTGTCGGACTTGTAAACTTACCGTTATTACGCCGACTATTTTATTGACTAATATTCGTAACGTTTTCGTTTATTTTGAGAACGTAAACGATATAATTACGGCATTTATTTAGACCCCTGTATCGTCAGTGGGACTTATTAAATAAGCATATTTACGATGATAATTTTATTGAATAATATTCGAAACGTTTTCGCTTCATTTTGAGAACGCAAACGGTAAATTCACGGCATTTATTTCTACTCATGTATCGTCTGTCGGACTTATAAAATAAGCATACTTATACGATGATTATCCTACATTGACTCATATTCGTAACGTATTAAAGTTTCTATGATTTTGGCATCACTTTCGTAACTCATGAATTAATGCGCTCTCTAACTTTCATTTTGAGAACGCAAACGGTAAATTCACGGCATTTATTTCTACTCATGTATCGTCTGTGGGACTTATAAAATAAGCATACTTATACGATGATTATCCTACATTGACTCATATTCGTAACGTATTAAAGTTTCTATGATTTTGGCATCACTTTCGTAACTCATGAATTAATGCGCTCTCTAACTTTGAGAAGATCATAATAATTATGTTCCGATAACTTTGGCATGATTGTTCGTAACTCATAAAATCGCGCTCTCTAACTTTGAGAAGATAATGATCAATATGTTCCGAAGATTTAGGCATAGCGATAGTAATGATAATTGTTACAGAAATTATATTGTTTTTCTTTTCCCTCCCGAGCTTTCGTTATAACTCGGGATGCGTGTTTGTAAGTGAGATAATATCTCCGATGTTTGAGATATTTATCGCATCGCATATAATAATATAATATTATTATATCGAAACATCGTTTCCATTTGGAGAAGATCATTATGATGTTCCAGATAAGTTCGGTATCATTTTATCTGAAGTACATTTTTTGTAATTATTGAGATAATAATTCCGATGTTTCCGTTATTTGCCGCATCATTTTCTTGCAGGCATTATCAGACATCGTTTTCATTTTAAAAAGATGATTATGATGTTCCTGATTAGTTTGGCATTTTTATCATAAACTTGAAAAGCGAATTCGTGTTTTGATATGTTAATTACGATGTTTAAAATATTTTACGCATGCATCATTATTATCTGGAAGTACATACATCGATCGTAAAATTGTGTGAACAATTTTAGAAGATAATTGAAGATTATTATTAATTATGATGTCCAGATTAGTTAGTTAAGCATCATTTTATCATAATTTTGAAAAGATTCATTTTGACTACAGATTTGTTTTATTAGTAAATGACATTGATTAAACTTGTTCGGATTGTAACGTTTGCATGATTGTTCAAATCTCATCTCCTCCTTTTCTGTTCATGATATAAAATTGATTAGTTTACCTCGAAACAAATTAATTTTATTATTATAATCTCTCTTACTTTCTCTAATATTCTCTTTGCATGTTTTGACGCTTTATTTATGTTATAGTTGCAATTAATGTGTGTATTTTTCCCTTTCATGGTTACCTTATATATTTTGCAATATTCTCTTTCTCATATCGCAGCGATTTTATCACATGTTGTTTCCGTATTCTTTTATTTTCGTTGTAAACAGTTACGGTCGTCCGATAAATATAAATCATATAATTATATTATTAATTTGTTACTTCAGTTACTAGATCGACATGAACAATTAGACAGACGGGTAGGTCCTCTTAATAATCGCATAATCAAAGAATTATTACTAAAAATGACAATCAAGAACATCATCAGATTGTCCTTCATAGCGTGTAAATAAATATCATTATTATATTATGTCATACAAATCATTTTTGCTACATTTAAAAAATCATATCCGTATTTGTTGGGAACATCATCAAAATGTTTCGTAAGATAGAAGACGCTCATTTTCAGATGATGCACTCCCTCAAATTCTGTTCTATCACAGGGACATTGTAATCGCAAAATCATAATATTAATTTTACGGGGGAAAAATAAATAACATCGGGGAAATCGCTGCTGAACTCCCGGGGAGGTTTTCACTTGCAAATAAGCATTTTAAATTATGCCTGTATTGTAAGGGATTTGAGGGGAAAAAAACGGCGTTACTAGGGGCTGAAGGGTTGAGGGGGAGGGGCATCCGCGGCGAGTTATAAATCTAAGGTTTAGTTTTGTGATGAATGAACACACTACATTGTGTTGAGCTGTGGGCCACGTGGCGTACTAGAACAAACACAGGCCATGTCAACTCGTTAAATTGCTTCTCGTAATATTGTTAATCAAGAACAGGAAAAGGAATTTGTGGGTTGGGAAAGTGGTAGAAATATGAAACGAGAAACTAAGTATTCTTCAAGGGTGACCTTCACGTATGTGTGTGTGTGTGTGTGTGTGTGTGTGTGCTGGGGGAGGGGGGGGGGGGGGACAAATCACAATTGCTTGTAGTACAAATGGTTAAAGTAAGGCCTGTAAAGTGTCTAACTACACGAAAATTACTGGGAGCTTCCTAGTGTATCTTCTATGTTGTTTAGCTTATGGTAAGAGAAGAATAAAAAGGGGTTAGATTTTGTCAAATGCCCCTTAAGTATGACGATATCTATCATTCAGCTCAAACGGTTAACAAACCGTCATAAACCTTATAAACGTCCGTTGTAAAAGCTGACGCATATTTTCGCCTTTTAACCGGGAAAGCAGTGTTCTTTTTCAATGAAACTTTCACATATCATTCGGACATATCTTACAATGATTTTGGTACAGGATTGAAGTCTCAAATGTCATTTTGGGTAATATCTGACACTTTACAGGCCTCACTTTAAGGTTCACATGTAGAGTGTCAGATATTGCCAAAATGACATTTGAGACTTCAATCCTACAGCAAAATCATTTGTAAGATAATATTATGTCCGAATGATGTGTGAACGTTTCATGGAAAAAGAACACTGCTTTCCTGGTTAAAAAAAAGCGAAAATATGCGTCAGCTTTTACAACGGACATGTATGAGGTTTATGACCATTAACGCTTTTGAGCTGAATGATAGATATCATCATACTAAAGGAATATTTGAACAAAAATCTAACCCTATTATAGTCTCTCTTTCATTAGCTAAACAACACGGTAGAAGAGAAACAAGGGAGCTCCCAAGTATTTTGTGTGGCGTTAAGACACTTTACAGGGATCCCTTTAAGATACCGACACTCTTATCAACACAGCTATAGTCGAGATCAAAAGCTACCGCCCCGGCCATAATTTCCAAGAAAATAAACAACGGGGTGATAGTCTTGAATGTCAGGCAATGTAAAATGCGTGAGAAAGTAGCTTCATTTATTGATCGGGATTCATTCCCTCTTCTAATCCCCCCGATATGGATGGATGGATGGATGGATGGATGGATGTTTTTAAATATTTTCTTTCTCATATTGCAGCGATTTATCACAATGTTTTTTCCGTTTCCTTTTCTTTGAATATAAATCTTATCATGCACGATCGACTTCAAGAATCGTACGTCCTTTAAATCTTCGCAAAATCAGAGAACGTGTTATCAAGAGCATTATTGTCAGATTTTCCTTGAAATTAAATTATGAGCGTTTGTTCATTATATGTCATACGATTTTCATTTGTGCAAATGGAACGTATTTTTAACAAATATGGCGGCATTTGTCATCGAAACAACTTGTCATCCCCTGTATGGGAGGTTTTGTTGTTTTAATATGTGTAGCCCGGTCACGGGCGTCGATCTATCTATGATACCCATTGATCAGGGGGCGATGATCCATTCATCCATCCCCCCCTGATGAATGGGTATTACGTAAGTATCGACGCCCATGAGCCCGGTATGATGGGCGGATTAATCAGAAGGAGATTATTATTTTTGTTTGTTGACGGTCTACGTAATTGAGTGCGCACATGTACGTGGATGCGTGATTACATTTATACCAACTTGATGATTTACAGTGGGACAGCGGCCCATTATAGACAGAACATGACACTAATTCGAATTATGTAACCTCTTGGATGGAATGCCATCCCTACCCAGAGCGAGTGACAGGGGGGGGGGGGGGGGGGGGGCAGCAGCCGTGGCCAGTTTTAGATGTCAGTTTTGTGGCGATTTTGTTGTTCAATTTGTGGCCACGTGGTATCAAGAGATGATCGTATACATTACTAAGGCGTTCTAGAACAAATACAGGCCATGTAAATTCGCTGAATTGCTTCTCGTAACATTGTTCAATAACAAGAGAAGGAATTTATGGGTTGGGAATGTGGCAGACATGTCATTTTTCGATATTGATATGAAAATATATATAGTGTATTTTGATGCGATGTATTTATCTGGATTTTGTTGTATATATGGAATCTCAACTCACAGTTTTTATTCGTTTAAAATAATTAATTCTAAAGAGATAAGGAATGAGTACCAATTTGAAAAATTACCGAAAACACATTTGAAGTTGAAAAATAATCTTACAAAAAGAGACCGATTCGCCGCTAGCACTTCGGCTAACGAAGATCAACAGGCTATTGCCGCCTGAGCTCCGGGGCGCGCAATTTTGTTTTAAACGCTAGCCTGGCCACTTTCACCATAATACTCGTGAAAGCGCGCTGGTATATAAGCCAAGACTAGCGCATGCTGAATGCGATACAATTTCTATGCATCAAACTCTGCGACTCTGCGACATCGATCTAGCTATAAAGACAAGTCCAAGGGCAAGAAAAAACGGGTAAAATAAAGGGTAACCATTAATTAGTGGCCGATCTTGATGCGGACTACGACCACGACGATGAGACTAGGAATATTCATCTAGGCGTAGATAAATATACACTCACAGTCATCATGGTGTGTGAAACCACGATTTTATTGAGAAAATTGCTATGCTTGCGTGTAAATCAACACACGCGAGCTAGTCTTGGCTTACCAGCGCGCTTTCACGAGTTTTTAGCTCACCCGGCCCGAAGGGCCCGATGAGTTTAGGCCATGGCGTGGCGTCCGTCTGTCCGTCCTTCCGTCCGTCCACAGTTTTCAAAATGCTTCTTCTTCGTTATTTTTCAACCGATTTTGATTCTGATTGTTTCATAAGATAGGGCTAGGAGGGGGATTTAAAACTTCTACACAGAATCGTGAAATTCATTATCTATGGTAATTTATGCAAATTTATTCCAAGAAATCACAAAAAATGCTTCTTCTCCTTCATTTCTCGACCGATTTTGATTTGGTTTGCTTTATCTGGTAGACCTAACTTTGGTACACTAAACTTCTACACAGAATTTTGAAATTGTTCTACATTAATTAATTATGGTAATTTATGCAAATTTATTCCAAAAATAACAAAAATTGCTTCTCCCTCATTTCTTGACCGATTTTCATTCTGTTTGGTTTATCTAATAGGGCTAGGTTTCATAAGATAGGGCTAGGTTTCATACGATAGGGCTAGGAGGGGGATTTAAAACTTCTACACAGAATCATGAAATTCATTATCTATGGTAATTTATGCAAATTTATTCGAAATCACAAAAAATGCTTCTTCTCCTTCATTTCTCGACCGATTTTGATTTGGTTTGCTTTATCTGGTAGAGCTAACTTTGGTACACTAAACTTCTACACAGAATTTTTTCTCCATTCATTAATTATGGTAATTTTTTTATTTTGACCAGTTGAAAAGTGTAGCCTACCACATGAAATTTGCGATATTTGATGTTGCGAGATGGCGGATGAGCGCTACGTCATTGACGTTCTGGTTGAGGAAAGTGGCCAGGCTAGCGGGGCACTGGTCGGCTACGAAAGGTGGCAGGGAGGCATAATGAGGCATACCAATATTTACACACAAACAAACATATCTATATTCAACATCCACACGCACAAACCACACTCACAAATACACACATCAGCAACAAACGTGCATTTCAGGTCCGAGGCTTAAACACACATTTTCGAAGCCGAGACCAGTGTGGACCCGAGACCGAACAAATTGACATACATATATCTGACTTCGTAGGGGGGAGGGGCGGGGTGTCCGAGGCACACACATTTTCGAAGCCGAGACCGAGACCGAACAAATGTATACATGTACATCTGAATGCATTGGGGGGGGGGGGGGGGGTGGGGGTAAGCACAAAACGCGCCATGACTTGCTACGGGCCTAACACCATCATCATTATTATCTCTATCATCATCATCATCATCATCATCATCATCATCAAAATGCAGGGGGGGGGGGGGGGGGAACCATCCTTACTTTTATCCGTATTTGATAAAAAAAATATACGATAGCCATAAGCCTAGTAACATTGTTATTTAATTAGTAAATTTTAGGAGTGCTTTTATCGAGAAAAAAAAATTGTTTAAAGGGTTGCGTAATTTACAAAAAAAAACGGGACCGAGCCCCGAACGTGCCCGTGTTCGAGAGACGAGTAAGCAGGGGGGGGGGGGGGGGGGGGTGCAGCCATCCTTAAAAGACTGATCATTATTTTGTAAAATCTGATCTGATCGTTTCTTGTTTTTATCTTGTTTTAATTCCTCCTACCCATATCATCGGGAAGTTAGCTATTATAACAATCATAATGATAATGATAAAAATGATAAAAATCATCATCGTCATCTTCATATTAATCATACTTATCATCATGGGGGCGGGGAGTCATCCATACTTATTACATAAAATACGAGAGCCGCAAGCTAAGTAATATCGTTCCTTGTTTAACAAAAATGTAGGAGCGCATTCATCGAAATCAATTTTAATCATAATCATATTAATACGAATTAATAATAATGATTAGAATCATTATCATCATCATCATCATAATCGTAATCATTATGATGATGTAAGTAATAATAATACTAATGATAATCCAAAATCAGCTAAGAAAAACATTAAATAACTTGTTCATAATTCAATATCGTTGTATGTGCTGTATCTCATGCAGGTATCGGGAAGATTGCGTTGATGTTAATCATAATCATATTAATACAATCATAGTAAAACATATAATAATAATGCTAATGATAAGAACAATAATAATAATAACAATAATCATCATCATCATCATCATCATCATCGTCATCATCATCATCTTCATCACCACCATCATCATCATCATCAGTATATATTTTATATAATCAAAATATTTCATTTCCAATTGTTGAACTGTGTCGTTCATATTTTTTGCTGTAATGTGGGATATGTGATATCACAGTGAATATGTTTACTCTTTCATATCAACATTATATGATGCCAGCTGTGTTGGATTATGTAAGAGTGCTACTACTTGGAGTTGAATAGCACACTCCGCCCTTTGGGAGACGCCCCCTTTCATACTCAATGAAAGAACAGGACGCACAGCTTTGTATTGTTCGTGTAAACCTTTGACCTTTGACTAAAAAATCAATAATATCCCCAAAAGATTTACCATGAAGTTTCCTTAGAAAATGCAGTGAATACACATGCATATAAGTATAAGTTTTTCTATTTAAAACCCGTGTTCCAAGTTCCTACTTGTTATGCTTGTTTTAATGCGATAATATAAACATATAAACATCAGCAACACGCCTGACGCGTACGACGAATTAACCATTATTTTCTATAAACCTGTTTCATACCATTTTGCTCGCTGTATAATTGTATTGCCTTTACACCAGCATGTGTCTGTTATTACATAAATTTACAAGCAAACTCAGAATTTAGAGACTAAGGATTAGGAAGATAACTACAGTTTTTTGCAGAACCATCGCCACTTGACGTGGGTTGAATAGAAGCGAATACAATGCCATGGTCAGAATATTGATCGGTCTATTGTGTATGCTTGCTGCACAAGTAAAGTCCGCTCACCGTGTTGAATACAATTTAAATACAGGACTTTTAAAATGAAAGGCAATGTTGGCTTTTCGCTAGCACTGAAGTATAACACTACGTAATGTTAAAGGGATAGTTGAGTTCTGGTAAGGAGAGTACAGTTTTGGTGAAACTGAATTTTAGTAACCAAAACCGGCATCATTACATTACAAACTAATAGATAACTAGAAAGGAACACAAAATTACAAATGACGTAGTAAAGATCATGTTATCATTCAAAAAGAGCCGTTAAAACGTAAGAGGGCGCTCTCTAAACACTCATCGGTTTCAACCATTTTGAATAAAATATTGTGCATGTGATGCTTTGTTGAAATAGTGATTAGATAGAGAAATAACTAACAACTATTTAAATACCTATTTTGTAACTTTTTGAAAAGAGGAAGCATTTAAAAAAAAATTTTAACGGCTGGTTCAAAATTCTGTAATAAACCTGGGGCTCCAGGTTTATTACAAATTGTTATATTTATGGATATTTCAGCCGTCTCTGAACCGATTTTGATCAAACAAAGATGATTTTATTATTTAAATATTATGCTCTTTCAAATTTTACACTCAGTTTTTCATTACCTCACAAAAAAATAAGTAGTCTCTACCAAAACTCAACTATCCCTTTAATATTTTAACGTTTAACGCTCGAATCATTGCGGAAACAAACTTCATAAATGCATGGGAATACGGCATAATTTAATTATCAGAAAGATTGTTTAAATCTGAATAACGCATACATGTATTTAGAAATGTGTGATCTTAAAATGTTGCATATCGTCATAATTAGTCTCCGCCAGATAAAATGAGCATATAAACATATAAAATATCAATATGACGCCCGATTCATTGAGGACATCGGCATTATTGTAAAACTTATTATTTCGGGCGGCTGATTATATCGGCTTTATCACGCCAATATAATATCAAAGTCGGAAGATGAATGGCTTACAATTTGCGCCATTTTTTTCAAACTAAAGTATCTTGCGTTTTAGACAAACATAATTGATAAACGTTTGTCAATGTTGTCCCAAAGGAATCCCGTTATAACGAAATCGTCAGGATCGCTGTTAGTTACGTGGTTCTACCTCAATATTAGTATTAATCTGAAGAATGGACAATGAATAAAACAACAATGCGTGATTAAAACATTATGTATCGTCAGAAACATCGTCATATTCTCCGGAATATAAATGGAGCATTACAAATAAAAACATATCAAGATTTTTTTTCATTGGAAAAGACACCCTATCCGACGGACATTTTGGTACCATATTTCTTGGGAGGTGCCCCGTTCCGTTTTGGGGGCCACCCTGTATAGTGCATATCAATATCGAAAACCAAATTGTTAAAGGGATAGTTGAGTATTGGTCAAACTTAACTTTAGTAACCAAAACCTGCACCATTACGGTACAAAGTAATAGTTATAACTTCACCATGCTCGAAAAGTATACACAATTACCAACGACTATGTAAACCCCTGTTATCATTCAAAAAGAGCCGTGACAACTCAAGCGGGCGCTATTAAAAAAAATGGTTTTAGTCTTTTTTCATACAAAATTGTGCATTTAATGTTTGTTAAAGGGACAGGTCAACTTTTACAAAACGTCTGAACAGCTTTCAGTTGACGGATGAGGATCAATGTAACACGCACAAAAAAAAATCAGAGTGAACAGCCCTCTAATTTGGATTCTACGAATGAAAATGAATGCGTCCCTCCATTTAAACTATACACCGTGTCCCAGAAAAAACGAAACCGGGTTTCATGGCAGAAATTTTCTGTCATAATGAATAAAATAAAAAGCTCTGTGTCTCTTCTTTCATTTGATGTGCAACTTATGGCACATACTTCAAGCATGACTGAATTAGAACAATGGAAAGTGGTGTTACCAATATTCAATTTGCACGCATAAATTTGAAGTTTGGGTGAGTTTTAAGAGTTGTAAACGTACTTATTTTTAAAAAGGACAAACACCACATAAAAGTTCATATTTTATCTTTTACATGACACCTCATGCTAAAAAAAATAAATGATTTATGCCAGAGAACGAGTACAATGAAAACATGCCTGATTTCTGCCCGAATGAGTGAAAGTTGAGTAAGAAGTCGCTCAGCTTTCCTGCCTAGCAGCTGTCAATGGACTTTGATGCATGAGTGAATTTACACAAACATGGGGATCAGGAAACGGGCTAGATCAGGAAAGTTACTCATTTGGGCTGGAATCAAGCATGTTTTCATTGTATTTGTTCTCTGGCATATATAATTTATTTTTTAATCATGAGGTGTCATATAAAAGATAAACTTATGAATTTTCATGCGGTGTCTGTCCTTTTTCAAAATAAGTACGTTTACTACTCTTAAAACTCTCCCCAAAACATCACCCAAACTTGCAATTTCTGCGCGCAAATTGAATTTTGGTAACACCACTTTCTATCGTTCTAATTCAGTCATGCGTGAATTATGTGCCATAAGTTGTATATCAAATAAAAGAAGAGACACATAGCTTTTCAGACATATATATATCATCAAGGAAATTATTCATTATAACATAAAATTTCTGCCATGAAACCCGGTTTCGTTTTTTCTGGGACACGGTGTATATCGGTCAATAAAGGAGTTCAACTGATTTAGCATAATATTACAACAATATAGTACTAATTCTCGTAAAGGTATTGTGAAGCCGACATTTGTTAACGTATGTCACGGAAAAAGATCTCAAAAAGAAAGAATATATAATTACATGTAGTCAGTTTAAGCGATGTTTGGGCATTTTGCTTGGTTATTGCTCACACATTAGTACTTATGCGCGGGTCACGTAGCTAGCGCGGGTCACGTAGGGGTCATGCATACCGATCTGGCTTTCCGTGAAATCTGTTTACGAACTTACTCACCGGCCGAAAATACGTATGTACCTATTTAACCGACGTCCCTCAGTTTAATCAGTTTTAGGTCTATAACTCCAAGAAAAGGAGATTTCAAGCCCTATTTTTTTCAGGCATGCTATTAAATGACATTTCCTTTCATATAAGACAATAACCTTGCAACTTTTGAATTTTGGCTTGCAAAAGAGGATCTCTCACTTTAAAATAATGATTCAATAGAGATATCAGCAACGACTTTTTAAAAACCTATTCTGATTTAGTCTTCGAGCATTTTTGAATTTTTTCTAAAAAGTCTAAATATCGCCCGGTGATTGCCGGTGAAAAACATTTTGAATAAAAATATATTTATGGATATTTCAGCCGTTTTTGATCAAATAAAGTTTATTCTGTCATTAGAATTGTATGTTCTTTTGAATTTGACAGTCAGTTTTTCATTATCTCACAAAAATATATCGGGGGCACTTTGGGAAATACGAATACTTAACACTACCTTTAAATGACATGTCTGCCACTTTCCCGGCCCATAAATTCCTTTTCTTGTTATGGAACAATGTTACGACTCAGCATTTCAGGTGATATTTTTCCTTAGTTCCTTGTTAAATGAGGTGTTTGCTATTAGTTAGATTATATTTTTAGAAAAAAAATGCACTTTGAATTTTTGAAATCGGATGTACGGTTCATGAGATACAGATTTTTCAATGATTTAATTTTCATCAAATATTTGATCAGGTCAAAGGTCAAATTCTTATTATTCTTATTGTTTTGGTGATGGTACTACTTTCAATAGGACATGGGTATGTTTTTTAAGAGATAGAATGAAAATCAAGTATCCAATCTTGGTGAAATTTGGCAGACATGTTCAAGGATAATAGATGATCATAAAACCATAATCAAAACTTAATTAGATATGCTAATTAGTTAATTAGCATGATAATGTATGCAAATGTTATGTATTTTATTGTTTTTCAACGTTTCTTTATATTCAATCTTGGTGAAATTTGGCAGACATGGTCAAGGATAATAGATGATCATAAAACCATAATTAAAAATTAATTAGATATGCTAATTAGTTAATTAGCATGATAATTTATGCAAATTTTATGTATTTTATTGTTTTTCAACGTTTCTTTATATTCAATCTTGGTGAGAATTAATAGACATGTTCAAGGATAATAGATGATCATAATACCATAATTAAACATTGATTAGATATACTAATTAGTTAATTATCATGATAATTTATGCAAATTATGTATTTTATTGTTTTAAACGTTTCTTTCAATCCAAATCCTGGTGAAAATTGTCCGACATGCCCAAGGATAATATTAGATGATAATAAAACCATAATTAAACATTAATTAGATATGCTAATTAGTTAATTAGTATGATAATTTATGCAAATCTTTGTTCAGAAATGATACATTATTAGAGCTCTCATATATTCATGTGACACACACAAACACATACAATCATGTTAGTCTAATTTAGACAAATAAATGAAGATCTTTACTATTCCTTGTGTTTTCTTTATTTGATTAATTTATTTTATCTTTTTCTCTTGCATTCAGGTAATTGGCACACAGACAAATGTTGTCAGCAATGGTCGTCTTTACATTATTTTTCATAAAAAACATAGATGTTGTTCATTTAGATTTATTATTTTGTTAATTGTTAACAATTTTGGATTGTTGATACTAACAATTTTGTTTATACTAATTTACAGTTTTGCTTTCAACCATTCACCTGTCAGTGGATATTTTACAATATAATTGCTGGCACTTCACTATTTGCCAATTCAATTCCTTTTATTGTTTGCGATTTTTTTGTTTGGTTTCACAATGTTTCATTATGCAAATTTGTTTTCTGTTTAACTCCTGTCAATCGATTAAAAAAAATTTTAATTCTCAAACAGAATTTCATTTGCCTAAGTTGCTTTTGGGCTGGATTTTATTTCAAAATACCTTGTTGACTAATATTCCACTTTTGAAACGAATTAAGCATTACATTGAGTTTTATTGGCGAGTTCAGAGTTTTAAGACTAAACCCATGTTATACTTCTTTCTAAATGATTTACTAAACACTGCTTTATTGTTGCTCTCTGTGTGTATGACTTAATTCATGAAATAATTATGTACAATAAAGTTGTTATGCAACTCTATAGAACAAGTCCATTCGTTAGCACCCCAAAAACTTGAACTCCCTCTAAATTATGTTGCAGTTGTCTTGCAGTTATCCTAGGACCAATACCTGGAGAAAATAGGAAACACAAATAAAACAGGAGACTATTTAATTACTGATTTTATGTTGATATGTCTCTACTTATTATAAAAAGGTACATTGCTATAGTACGCTACTACTAATTGAAATATCATATCAAATAATGATAATGATAATGATATCAATAAAAATTGCTTTACATTAATAATATAATAAACTACCCTGCTCACGGCCGTAACAAAGCAAGCCCAACAATATCGAAAAGTAAATACATATATTCTGAAAGTGAAGAAAGAAGGCTTGCTGTATGCCTGTATCATCAGTGTTTTCGAGTTCAAAGTAAATTCCAAACAAAATATTGGTCAATATTTACGTAGATTACACTTTAATTATAGCATGATATGTCACATCATCGGGAAATAAGTAGAGTTTACGATGAAAACATCGACAATAAATGACGAATTTGAGAATATTTGCGGACGCAGGCTTATTCACAACATATTATTGTACATGTGGGACCGAGATTTTAGTTTTTTTTACGTCTTCGTTCGTGCTAGAAAATCAGTGTTTTCGAGTTCAAAATGCATTTCAAACAAAACATCAGTGAATATTTCCATAGTTTGCACCTTTGTTATAGCATGAGATGTCAAAACATTGAGGAATACGTGCAATTTATTATGAAAACATCGACAATGAATGACTAATTTTTCTTGTTGAGACGTATTGAGACAACGATCGTGCGGACATGTAATCGCTGTAAAAAAACATCAATGAAATGGGCAAGTTGATTATCGGAACGGGATATTACAACAGACGAAATACTGAAAATTCACTTTTTATCTCTCAGAATTTTAACTGAAAATACATTCAAAACTATTTTCATTGATTCTACTATATGTTTTGATAATATTAGCCCGATGTTAAACACCAAGAAAGAATTCATTTTAAACAAAATGCCGATAACATTCACAATCACCCCCGTACGAAAGTGGAATGTCCCGTCATTAGGGGGTCACTCGCGCTGCGATTTTAAAGATTTTTGCGTTATGAATTATCATAGAAAATTGCTTCGCGTTCGGTTTAGATTAACTCAAATCAAAAAGTTATTGATCTAGAACGATAGAGAAGGTATCTAAATATGTACATACCTTGTCTCCAGCTATTTCGATGATGATATGCGCATTTTCTAGCCTCTTGAAGTCGTTATTTTGATGACAAAAATGCTTCAAAAACTGCTACACTTTGGAGACTCAGACCCAGTGATGAAGGGACCTAGCTTGAGATGATGACGTAGTTTCATAGCAATTGACCAATCAGAAGACCCGCCACAGAGACATTGAAATCATGATGTCATTTTTTTCCTCATGTTGTAAAGCATACGAGAGCGTGCCAGGAACGCAGTTGAGCTACAATACAGGGCCTATGACGGCTCTGTGTGCATGGCTATGGGAACGCTTGTGCAGAGCGAGCGGTCAACGCGATTGCGTAATCACTCTGAAGTGCATATTATACGAGAAGCAATTCAGCGAATTTACATGGCCTGTATTTGTTCTAGAACGCCTTACGAGCATAGTATCTCTTGATACGTACCACGTGGCAAAACATTCAACAACAAAATCTCCACAAAACTGACCGTGGTGCCCCCCCCCCCCCCCCTGTCACTCGCTCTGGGTGGGGATAGCATTCCATCCAAGGGGTTACATAATTCGAATTCTTGTTCATGTTGTGTCTATAACATGCCGCTGCCCCACTGCAAATCATCAAGTGGGTATAATTAATGTAAACACGCATCCACGTGTATACATGCCAAGGGCGTCGATTTCTTCTCATGGTTGGGGGGGATGATCAGTCATTGCGAGGGAGCGAAGCGACCGAGGGGGGCAGGAGCGGATCTAGCTTTTTGCTAAGGTGGGGGTTTGACCCAATGACGATGCGGAGCATCGTCCACGAGCCGCGTAGCGGCGAGGCGATTTTTGGGGGCTATTTTGCTAAGGGGGGGAGTTTGATCCAATGACGATGCGGAGCATCGTCCACGAGCCGCGAGGCGATTTTTTTGGGGGCTATTTTGCTAAGGGGGGGGGGGGGGGGGGGGGGGGTTTGACCCAATGACGATACGGATACTGTGTGGGTCTGGACACAATGATGGCGTTTTTCTATGCACATCACATTTTCACTTGGCAGCCCAAGGGGGGGTTAAACCCCCTAACCCCCCCCCCCCCCCCGTAGATCCGCGCCTGGGGGGGGGGGGGGGGAGGTGTGGGAGGGGGGTGTCCCCCCTCCCACGGTAGGAAGCTTTTGCATTTTGGGGCTTGAAATTGTGCAATCTGGAGCATACCTAAGGCATCAATTTCACGTTTTATAAACTTGTTTCTGAGTTACCATGTTATAGATAAACACAATTAATGAAATCATGTTTGCAGAAAACCAAAGGGCGGATCGCACTTCTTTGCGCCAGTATACTTTTTTTTTTTTTTTTTACCCTCCCAAATATTGGGGGGGGGGGGGGGGATGATAATACAGGCCATCCCCCCCCCCCCAGCTCAAATATTGGGGGGATATATCCCCCCCCCCCCCCCATCCCCCCGTGATCGACGCCCCTGATATTACATGCGCACTCAATTATGTAGACTGTCAACAACAAAAAATAATAATCTCCTAATAAATCCGCCCATCATACCGGGCTACAAATACGAAACAACAAAACTTCCCATGCAAATGATGACAACAAATTGTTTCGTTGACAAATGCCGCCATATTTTTTAAAAATATGTTCCATTTGCACAAATGAAAATCGTATGACATATGATGAACAAACGCTCTATAATTTCATTTCAAGGAATACGGAATACGGAAACATGTGATAAAATCGCTGCGATATGAGAAAGAGAATATTGCAAAATATATAAGGTAACCATGAAAGGGAAAAATACACAAATTAATTGCAACTATAACATAAATAAAGCGTCAAAACATGCAAAGGGAATATTAGAGAAAGTAAGAGAGATTATAATATACAAATTAATTTGTTTTCTAGGTAAACTAATCAATTTTATATCATGAACAGAAAAGAAGGAGATGAGATTTAAAACAATCATGCAAACGTTACAATCTGAACAACAATTTTAATCAATGTCATTTACTAATAAAACAAATCAGTAGTCAAAGTAAATCTTTTCAAAATTATGATAAAATGATGCTTAACTAACTAATCTGGTCATCATGATTAATAATAATCTTCAATTATCTTTTAAAATTGTTCACACGATGTTACGATCGATGTATGTGCTTCCAAATAATCATGATGCGTAAGATATTTTTAACATCGTAATTATCATATCAAAATACGAATTTGCTTTTCAAGATTATGATAAAAATGCAAAACTCATCAGGAACATCATAATTATCTTTTAAAAATGAAAACGATGTCGGATATAATGCGCTGCAAGAAAATGATGCGGCAAATAACGGAAACATCAGAATTTTTATCTCAATATTCAAGAGCGCAAATTACAAAAATGTATTTCCGATAAAAGGAAACCAAACTTATCTGGAACATCATAATGATCTTCTCCAAATGGAAACGATGTTTCGATATAATATGCGATGCGATACATATCTCAAACATCGGAGATATTATCTCAATTACAAACACGCATCCCGAGTTATAACGAAAGCTCGGGAGGGAAAAGAAAAACAATATAATTTCTATAGCAATTATCATTACTATCGCTATTCCTAAATCTTCGGAACATAATCATTATCTTCTCAAAGTTAGAGAGCGTGATTTTATGAGTTACGAACAATCATGCCAAAGTTATCGGAACATAATTATTATGATCTTCTCAAAGTTAGAGAGCGCATTAATTCATGAGTTACGAAAGTGATGCCAAAATCATACAAACTTTAATACGTTACGAATATGAGTCAATGTAGGATATCATCGTATAAGTATGCTTATTTTATAAGTCCAACAGACGATACATGCGTAGAAATAAATGCCGTGAATTTACCGTTTACGTTCACAAAATAAAGCGAAAACGTTACAAATATTAGTCAATAAAATAATCGGCGTAATAACGGTAAGTTTATAAGTCCGATAGACGATACATGAGTAGAAATAAATGCCGTGAATTTACCGTTTACGTTCTCAAAATAAAGCGAAAACGTTACAAATATTAGTCAATAAAATAATCGGCGTAATAACGGTAAGTTTATAAGTCCGACAGACGATACATGAGTAGAAATAAATGCCGTGAATTTACCGTTTACGTTCTCAAAATAAAGCGAAAACGTTACAAATATTAGTCAATAAAATAATCGGCGTAATAACGGTAAGTTTATAAGTCCGATAGACGATACATGAGTAGAAATAAATGCCGTGAATTTACCGTTTACGTTCTCAAAATAAAGCGAAAACGTTACAAATATTAGTCAATAAAATAATCGGCGTAATAACGGTAAGTTTATAAGTCCGACAGACGATACATGAGTAGAAATAAATGCCGTGAATTTACCGTTTACGTTCTCAAAATAAACCGAAAACGTTACAAATATTAGTCAATAAAATAATCGGCGTAATAACGGTAAGTTTATAAGTCCAACAGACGACACATGAGTAGAAATCATTACAAAATAATTATCAAAAGGATTAACGATAAAAGCAATGCCAAACTAATCTGGAAAGCCGTCGAATATCTTCTCAAAATTAGCTTTGTCGGACGACAAACGAATCGAAGTAAGTTCCGTGATATCATTAAAAGCGTGCGTAAAATGAATTAAACAATAAACCTAATGGCGATATTTTAATACCTCCGACGGACTAAAAATGAGTCGAAATATTTATAAGTTCCGTGACTTATCATTTGTCATTGGGCAAGCGTTAGTTTCGAACCTTGCGGCAAACTGATCTGAAACATAATTATCTTCTAACAATTGCAGAACGATGTTTCGATTTATAACGCGCTATGAGAAAATTATGCGAAAATATACCTGAAACATGGTAATTATTTTATATTTTAATGTGAACACGCTTCACAAAATTGTTCACGATAAAATCATGCCGAATTCATCAGGAACATCGTAGTTATCTTTTCAAAATTAAAGAATGAAGTTACGAGAAAATGATGCCCCAAACATCTAGTGCATCATATAAAGTAATCTTTGAGAACCTTTGAGAATCTAATGAGAACAAACTCTGGAAATACTATATGAGAAAGAGGACTTTGGTTAACAGAGCATTCTAGAGCACTCCACTTGCAGGGCGCATTTTAATAGCTATTCAGCGCAGAATGATGAAAGATGTGTCCAGATCGATATTGGCACAAAGGTCTTTTATTCGATCTTGAGTAGCGCGGGATAATGCGTTCCTCTTTAGCTGGCAAGGCCAATTTCAATAGCTATTCAGAACGACGAAAACCGCGTCCAAAACTCTTGGGACAAAGGTCTTTTATTCGATCTTGAGTGGCGCGGGATAATGCGTTCCTCTTTAGCTGGCAAGGCCAATTTCAATAGCTATTCAGAACGACGAAAAACGCGTCCAGAACTCTTGGGACAAAGGTCTTTTATTTGATCTTGATTGGCGAAAGATATTGCGTTCCTCATTTCAATGGGGATGGGGAACGCAGGATCCCGGGACATCCTGCATAGCATAAATTTGATCCTTCCCCTAAGGTACATGTATATGTAGCTGCTAGTTGTAGTTTTAAAAAGTCATATTATTATTTATATCATGCATATATATTGCAGTTCATTAAGTTAAAATGAATAAAAGCTATTACTACCTGCGAAATAATTTTTTTTCTAATCTCTGGGAAAGAAAGTTGCAAGCTCTACCTGCGAAATTAAAATGTGTCTAATCTCTGGGAAAGAAAGTTGCAAGCTCTACCTGCGAAATTAAAATTTGTCTAATCTCTGGGAAAGAAAAGAACAAAAGGAAGATGCTAGTGTGTATAACTATAAGACAGCTGATCTGATTGGCTATAATTTCTTTACCAAAATATAGTAGAATAAATTCTTTGAGATAAATGGTTTATACCAGCGCTTCTCAACCTTTTTTAACCCGAGGCCCACTTTGGCCCCTACAAATTTGTTTGAGGCCCACTTTGGCTCCTACAAATTTTTCAAGGCCCACCTTACAAAAACATATTTGGAAAAAATGACAAAATTACAATAAAACAGAAGTAAATAGAAAACTGTGTGGTATCTATATGTCAGTTGCAATGCCGAAAAATTGTCTACATACCTTCAATGGGATACTTGAGCTGGCTTGTGGGAAATAAGAAGGTCAAATCGTGGTAACATGCATTATAATATAGCTAAATTTCAGCTGTGGTCATTTAAAATAAGACACATCTTATTTTCTTTTTTAATCTATTTTTTAAAATTTCATTTTGGCCGACCTCGCGGCCCACCTGGAAGAGGTCCGCAGACCACTGGTTGAGAAGCGCTGGTTTATACAGAAGAAAATAACATTACAAAATCTGCTAAATGAAAAAGGCCACTCGCGCTTCGCTTCGCATTTGGACTTTTCTTTCCACGCATGCTGTTCATTTCGCTCACATGGTTGTGCGACAAATAGCGCAGGGGCCTTGACAAAAGGCTAGAGGGATAAGAAAGGGGGACAATTTGAACCTCCAAGCAATGTACATCTCTCAGGAAGGAAAGAGGGTGGGGTGCGGAATCGCACGTCTGTTTGAAACCGATTCTGAAATACATACTCGTACTCGTAGCACACACACCTAAATACACAAAGCTCATTCGTCAGGTAAAGGTGTGTTAAAGGGACTTAGTAACATTGTCCAAATCCTCAAAATAAAATTGTAATTCTAGCGGTTCCTTTATACCTTGTTGTATTCGGCTTTCGGTTTTTCAAATTTCCCTTTCATTACAAAGATATGTATGATTGAAGTATTTAGATAAGAAAATCTCCGGGCGAGATTTTCATCCCTGTACAAAGTGAATGCAGTGAGTTGGTGAATATCACCCAATATCACTTTGCATTTTCGCTCATTACTTGGCCATACATTGTCCATTTGACCTGAAATTTTCACACAATACCCTGAGGACATATGAGATAACAACAGTATACATTGCATCAACCATTCATCAGTTTTTGCACATCTCAACAAAGTTACTAGATCCCTTTAAAGGGATCTAGTACACATTGTCCAAATCCACAGAACTTCATTAGAAATCTAGTGGTTCTCTCATTCCTTGTTGTATTCGTATTGCCAAAAGAAGCATGGAACAGGTTTGGGGGTTTTCGAATTTCCCTTTCGTTAGAAGGTAATTTTGTACAAAGTCAGTGCAATGAGTTAGCAAATATCACTGCATTTTCGTTCATTACTCGGCCATATAACATCCATTTAACGTGAAGTTTTCACACTCAGGGGACATTATACAGTTGTTAACTGGTGGTTGAGGGAATATCACGGAATGTTCCATCCGAGGGATTTTAAATGCTATTGAGGGAAGATTATAAGTCCCGAGACGAAGTCGAGGGACTTATTTTCTTCACGAAATAGCATTTTAAATCCCGAGGGAACAATCCGTGATTTTCCCGACAACAGAGTTAACAACTGTTATATCATCTGGCTAAATCCGGGGGCTAATACACATTCATGCATTGAAACTGAAATCAGTCAAAAACAACATACGGTACGTGCGCGTGTACGTGTACCTTTGGTTCTCATTGTGACGTCATAATACAATCTCTTTTGCAGCGTGCGCCATGCGGGTGATATACCTCTCTGGCCATCTGTCATACAAAAATGACATGCCAATCACGTGACCGTGTTTAGCCAATCAATGACGCGTATTTTACTAAGTCAGATGATATATTTTACTGTTAGATCACAACAATACACATTTTATCAACCATCCATTGGGAGGTGTTGTGGCAGGATCAATCGATTGGATAAGTGTTTGACTTTCAATCACGGGAGCTGGGAATTGTTTTCTTTATGACTATTTTAAAGTTCTCTTTGTGGTAGGGCGAGATGGATGCAAGTTTTATAAAAAAATCAGTGAAAATATACACACCGCTAATAAGGGCATAGACATAGGACAAATTTAGCCCCAGAAATGCCCCCAAAAGAGCCCCTGACAATGATAAAAAGAAGAGTACTGGTATTTTTTCGTATAATTATTTTTGAACTTTTCAGAGTGCTAATTCAAAGAAGGTAAGCTGGAGAAGTAGCGCCCCCCCCCCCCCCCCCCCGCCCCCCAAAAATGAATAAATGATAATTTTTACCCCAGTTTTAAATTGTAATCTGGGCAGGGTATTCTACAATTACTAAACTGACCTCAAATAAATTTAATTTGTGTTATTTTTTTGGTCAGTTGATGACTTGGTGCCAGTAAAAGGGGTCAACATATACCAAATCTTTGAAGAAAATTTGAATTACAAGTGAACTGTTTAATACACAATTTTGTTTTCCTTTCTCCCTCTCTTCCATCATCATATATCCCCCTTAATCTCTTTCTATTGAGCTCTTTCTCGTCTCTCACAATCTCCTCCCCTCTTTCCTTATTTCTCTATAAACCTCTTCCTTTCTCAATCTCTCCCTTTCTTGTGATATTCCTCTATAACTCTCTGTTTTCCCACCCCCCTCACTCTCTTTATATCACCAGCTCTTTCTTTTTCACTCTCTCGCTTTCTCTTTATTTATTTATAATTTTTTTTTTTCTTTTCTCCCTTCTCTTTCTTTATGTCCCCATATCTCTTCCTTTCTCACTCTCTCCTGTTCTCTTTATTTCTCTATAACTCTTCTTTCCCTCTCCCCCTCGCACTCTTTATATCACCAGCTCTCTTTCTTTCTCACTCTCTCCTGTTCTCTTTATTTCTCTATAACTCTTCTTTCCCTCTCCCCCTCGCACTCTTTATATCACCAGCTCTCTTTCTTTCTCACTCTCTCCTGTTCTCTTTATTTCTCTATAACTCTTCTTTCCCTCTCCCCCTCGCACTCTTTATATCACCAGCTCTCTTTCTTTCTCACTCTCTCCTTTCTCTTTATTTCTCTATAACTCTTCTTTCCCTCTCCCCCTCGCACTCTTTATATCACCAGCTCTCTTTCTTTCTCACTCTCTCCTTTCTCTTTATTTCTCTATAACTCTTCTTTCCCTCTCCCCCTCGCACTCTTTATATCACCAGCTCTCTTCCTTTCTCACTCTCTCCTTTCTCTTTATTTCTCTATAACCATCTTTCTTTCTCCCCGACTCTCTTTATATCACCAGCTCTCTTTCTTTCTCACTCTCTCATTTTGTCTCTTTATTTCTCTATAACTCATCTTTCTTTCTTCCCCCGACTCTCTTTATATCACCAGCTCTCTTTCTTTCTCACTCTCTCCTTTCTCTTTATTTCTCTATAACTCTTCTTTCCCCCTCCCCCTCGCACTCTTTATATCACCAGCTCTCTTCCTTTCTCACTCTCTCATTTTTTCTCTTTATTTCTCTATAACCATCCTTCTTTCTCCCCCGGACTCTCTTTATATCACCAGCTCTCTTCCTTTCTCACTCTCTCATTTTTTCTCTTTATTTCTCTATAACCACCTTTCTTTCTCCCCCGGACTCTCTTTATATCACCAGCTCTCTTTCTTTCTCACTCTCTCCTGTTCTCTTTATTTCTTTATATTTCTCTTCCCCCTAATATTTCTCTATATCACCCCATCTCTTCCTTTCTCACTCTCTCATTTTTTCTCTTTATTTCTCTATAACCATCTTTCTTTCTCCCCCGGACTCTCTTTATATCAACAGCTCTTTTCCTTTATCACTCTCCCCCTCTCTCTCTATCGCTCACAATTTCAACCATTGCCTGTCATATTTCTTTTATCTCTCCCTTGATCTACTTTTGCATTGGTTCTGACATGACAATCCCCCAGTAAGAGGCGCTGGCACCTCCGTTATTAAAGAGATCCATTAACTTCAGAAGTTGTTTCAAAAAGTGATATTTGAGACTTCAATCATATACGAAAAACCATTGTAAGATTTTTACTGAATGATATGTGATATATTCAGAGAAAAGGGAACAATATTTACCCAGTAAAAAAGTGTTAAAATTGATGTCAGATTTTATCCTCGATACGAATTTGGATACTATGGACGATTGAGTATCTAAATTTTGAATACTCTTGAGTAGATCAAAAGTTGTTCAATTTAATCTTAAATATCTCATTAATCATTAACTTTGTCAAATTCATCCAAAATCACAAAAAATAGTTTGGAGCTTTCAAACTTCTCTTGAACCTGTTTGATTGGCGCATGGTAACAGTACAATGAAATGGGTTTTGATTTTTCAAATGTCTCCCTAATTATGATAATATATATGATTTTGCTGAAAAGTATTCCGTAACACATTTCTGTTGTAGTAAAAAATGTCTGAATTTGGATACTCTGATTGCCCACGGTATCCAAATTCTGATACTATGCGTGGACGATCAGGGATCAAATCTGACATCAACTTTCACTTGTTTTCACTACGTAAACATTGTTCTTTTTTCTATGAAAATATCACATATCATTCTGCAGAATCCTACAATGATATTGGTATATGATTGAATTCTCAAATATCACTTTTGGAACAACCCTTAAGAACTTAATGGATCACTTTAAAGGGAACCACCACCCAACATTAAATTCTTATAAATGAAAGGTAATTGTTTTGGTAGTCCATTCCACCTACAAGTTCAGAAAAATTGGCTACCAGATAAAAATTAAATAATTTGGAAACTCATCACCATACAAGCGTAAGTGTTCATGGGTCTGCAAACGAAGACTACGGCTATTTTGTAGGACGTACATGTCTTCGTAGATCTATTGTCTCCAAACGTATATGTGTATAGAGTTGGCGCACCCGCAGACAACTGGCGAATACGGAACCATGAGGCCCTAATGGTTACGTAAGTGTTGGTGGTTAATTGTATTGTTTATGAATTACACAACCCTTTGCAAAGTGCATCTATTTAATATAAAAAATTGATACCAAAACATATAAGACTGTGTTGACCTTTGCGTGGTGTTCCCCTTTAAGGCAGCCTGTCACCACATCGTGATTGGCTGTCCATTGGCATCATGATGTCCCCAAGGCTGTTTCACATCTACCATTGATTTCCAAATTGATGTTCCTTGTCTTTTTTGCCCTGATAAAGGATCCGCAAGGTCCGAAAGCTCGGCACGTTTTGTCTTTTGAAATAAATCCTACTTAGGTAATACTGTATAATACTTGGATTTGAATAGCACCTAATAGGACTCTTTTTCCCCTTCAGGCCGAGACTCACCAAGCGAATAGAATTCTCCTGTGAAATCATCCCAATATGAATTGCATACGCAGGCAGCAACAGTCGTTTTCCCTTTTGTTTATTTAAGGCAAATTTTATAGGTAATTTCATCGGATTGATGCCACCAATAAAAGCAATATGAAAGTGGTTTTGAGAGACGATCACTGAGCATGATGGCTTAAACCCCGTCTTAATTGGGAAAAATAAAACCTCACCTCGATGTTACCCGAGCGAAAAGTGGATGAGAAACAGTAGGGGGTCAGGTCGTAAAACACGCGGCGAGCCTTCGGACATAGTCTTAATCAAGCATCCGCAAAATCCTCACTCGGGTAGGTTACCATAACAACTGCACCTCCCTCATCACGCGAACAGCTGGGGCGACACATAGTATCGGCGCGCGCTGTGTATTTTGTTCAAAGCCATGACGTCATCTACCCGGGTAACGGCCTAATAGGCCGTTTATCAGGATGTCGTCCGGATGTCGTCAGGACGTTACCGCGCTATCACCCTGACCCGACTAGGGTGAAACTCACCCCGATGTCGTCCGGATGTCGTCCTGATGTTATCCCGATTGGAGCGTCTTAATTGAAACGGTGTAGGATCTCATCCGGATAACATCAGGACGTCACCGCGACTATTTTGTTTTTATTAAGACGGGGTTTTAGCAGTTAGAGCGTCCGCCTCATGCACGCCTCATGCACGGGAGGTCCCAGGTTCGAACCCAGACCAGGTCATACCAAAGACTTTAAAAATGGTACCTTCTGCCTTCTAGCCAGGCGCTCAGCATTTATAGAATGGAGAAGGGAAAGTTAATCACAAGTTACCAGAGGACTGGCCCACTTCTGTAGCTTTCGCTACATAGATGTGTGGCCTAGGGCTAATGAATCGGAGATAGGCGCCACCTTATGTGCCAAAATTGGCATGGGAAGGACTTTAACTTTAACTTGAGAGACGATCTACCTCTTGGTCAATGTGAAAGGGTCAGTCTTGACTGGCTGGTCCAGTCCAGCGACCGACCAGCTTCATCTCAAGAGGGGACTGAGATTGGCAGAGACGCTCTGATACAGGGCAGACTCCAGGGGGTCATTTGCACAAAATGCACAATTCGTTTGATGGAGTCCATTAAGTTTACCATTACTTTGTGGTGATTGGTTTAGAGTAAACTTCAGATGCCTATTTATCTAACTTTTTTTCTTTGTGTGGTGCAGTGCTTACTAAATATACAATTTTTAAGGTTAATATTTAATATATATGTTTTAAAAAATAGTTTTTGGCATACCATATCTCAACCCACTATTTTATCTCCACTGAGAGACAATCATTTACAATCAAGTGCATTAATGTTACCATTACTCTGGTGCTGATTGGCTTAGAGGAAACTTAAGATTCCTATTTATTAATTTTTTTCAAATATATTTCTTTTGTGGTGCAGTTCTTACCAAACATGCTATCATTACGTTATCGTTATCGGGGATGCCAGGCTGTAAGTCCAAAATTTCAAAGCAGCCATGGCCTTAACTCAGGCTTTTGCCTGGAAACTGGCATCCCTGTGTTGTTTAGTTTTTTTGTACCGATTCCTAAATGTCCACATTATATTTAAGGACAATGGGTTGTAGGGTTAACCTGTTCCCTACTAGATTTCGATAACACCCCCAATACAGTGATAAAAGGTGAATTTAAATTCAAGATCGATAAAAAAAAGGAAGGAAACACAGCGAGAAAAAGTGGAAAATTATAGTCAAGAAAGGTACACCATGCAAACGAAGGCAAGGAAGAAGAGACATGGGAAAATAAAAATGAAAGAATTTGGAAGAAAACACAAAACAAATGTCCATTATAATGATGTCTTCTTTTTTTTCCTCAAAAGGGGAAAACCTTCCAAGGTTGAACATTTTAAAGACAAATCTAAATTTCTATTATAACTGCGTATTCTTTTTCTTTTTTTCTTCTCTTAAGAGAAGGGAAAACTATGCAACAAATGGGACGAAAGAAAAGGAGAGATAAATCGCAAAAAACTTGAGAGAAGGGAAACTATGCAACAAACAGGAATGAAAGAATAGGAGGGGAGATAAATTGCCAAAAACAAACTGGAAGAAAGCACTTTGATGGAGGAAAAAGGAGGAAAAAGGAGGAAGAAAAAGAGGAAAAGATGAAATTTACAAAAGGAGCACCATGCAAAAGAAGACAAGAACTCAGAGACATGGGGAAAATGGTTAGAATTATCAGAAAACAAATTGGAAGAAAACACTTTGATGGATTTCCTGATAAATCATTTGTAAAGCTGCCAGGGCAGGGTACGTTGGGAAATTAGGAGGGAGCGAGGAAGATGAAGAACGACAGGACCCAGCGTGCGTCTCCGCGGTCCCGCCGCTTCAATTACGTCCAGTGGAGGACAGAGGAGATACAATTTACGGAAGCCTGATGGGATTGCGACGACAATCTCTGCCAGTCAAAGGGCCCGTTTCACATCCGATTTCACAAAGAATTATCTGGAACAGTCCTGACAAAAATCATTAAAAGAGTCCATTTTTCTATGTGAAAAGACTTGAGACTGGTTTAAATCACAGGAGATGCAATTTATGGAAGCCTGATGGGTTTGGGACAATTTACGGAAGCCTGATGAGATTGCGACTACAATCTCTGCCAGTCAAAGACCCATTTCACATCCCATTTCATGATAATGTTGAGACTATTTAGGACTGTATCTGGAATAGTCTAGACAAAATTGTTTGAATAGTCCAGACACATTGTTGGAAGAGTCCAGAAGTTGTTGAATCTTCTAAACCGAACACAAAAAGTAACTACCCCCCTTAACAAATGTTCATAATTTCAAAACCAAAAATTGTTCTAAGATTTTGTAATGCCCAAATATTTATATGGTAATTTGGAAAACAATGTGGACAATGGAATGCCCATTTCACATTAAAAAATTTCAATCACATCAAGAGATTCAATTTACAATAATTGTAATGATTTTAATTCCGGAAACCAGTCGGTGGAAAAAGGTTAAAAAAGAGTCCTGTTATACGAGTGGAAGGATGGATGGATGGGGGGATGGATGGATGGATGGATGGATGGATGGATGGATGGATGGATGGGTGGGTGGGTGGGTGGGTGGGTGGATGGATGGATGGATGGGGAGATGGATACTAGCCAAGAAACATGGATGAAGAGCAAGGTCATGACATGATACAAATAGTCAATCATGTAGGCTTCTAACAGGTAGAGCATGGTATCTTTTAAGATGGATGGATGGATGATAGCCAAAAAACATAATGATGAGAAGCATTTATATTTAATATCGAGGTCATTTGAATCATTTCTGATGTGATCATTGTGATGGAAATAGGCCATAAATACAGGCCCCTGACAGGTTTAACGAGGCAATTGATGAGAATGATGGATGGATGGATGGATGGATAGATGTATGTAGAAATGGTGATGGTGATGATGATGATGATGATGATGAAGATGAAGGTGATGGTGATGGTGATGATGTTGATGACGGTGACGGTGATGGTGGTGATGGTGGTGATGGTGATGGTGATGGTGATGGTGATGGTGATGGTGATGGTGATGGTGATGGTGATGGTGATGGTGATGGTGATGTTGATGTTGATGTTGATGGTGATGGTGATGATGTTGATGATGACGATGAGATGTTGATGACGATGATGATGACGATTATGATGATGATGATGATTTTGATAATGATGTTGATCCCTTTGAAAAACAGCTTGCAGCTGACAAGGAAAATCCATCACATGATTGAGAATAAATTAATAAATAAATAAATACTTAAATTTATAAAACTGACCAAAATTGTTCATCAAGATATCCTTTCCTTTAAAAAAGAAGTGACTAATACTGCTTGTTTCATTCTACTTGAAAAAGCGCTGGAAAACCTCAGCGTGTCTACATGATATCGTTGACTTGCGTTGCATGCCCAGGGTACTTCAAAGTTTTGAATAATTCAAAAATCACCTCGGAAAAGATCCCTAGGAACAGACATCTGCATTACTATATCGGATCAGACGAGCGCTCAAGCAGGCTTGGTATGATGATAAAATCTTAAATAATTCATACATCATGCACTCGAAGGATCCTCGAGACATTTGGTGCGCTAAGAAAACATTAGCACCTGCACCTCGGGGAGAGATTCATTTTTAATAATGCACGCATCTTCCCATCAAATAATCAGTAAAAACATCTGTGTTTAATATCAACACAAGAGATTTGCGCTAAGCCTTGGTACGATCCAATGTTGAATAATTCACGGCTCCTAATCGAAAGACGCGAGCTGTAGCCTCGAAAGAAGAAGGGCTGTGGGCTTTTGTTGCAATAATTACTTGACGAGACGGGAGAAAATAATAAAGGAGATAAAGGAGAATTTTGATATTGATCTCTAAGGAAGAGACATGTAATAGAAAGATAGAAAGAGAGATAGAAAGAGAGAGGTAGAGAGACTAGTAGAGGGGGGAAAAGGAGAAACAAACCATAAGAAAGACGGTTTGGTGAAGAAATATGAGAAGACAGATTTAAGAGGGATCTAAAGGGAAACTTTTCTCATTTTTCTTCACCTAATCTTCTTTCTTCAGGTTTTTTTCTTTATTTTTGTCTCTAATAGTCACGCTACCTCTCTCTCTCTCACTCTCTATCTTTCTATAACATATTTATGTATCTTTAACTGTGTCTTCTCATTTTTCTAATATCAAAAACTCTCCGCATCTCTCTTACACTCTGAGTCTTCCCTTCAATTTTCTATGAACACCTAGCATCTTTAACCAGATGTGTCTTTCTGAATTCTTCGCTTTTTATCTCTCTCTCTCTCTCTATCTATCTCACTATTACATATTAATGTATCTTCCTTTGATATCAATAGCAAGACAGAGTGTAAGAGATACATGAGAGTCTTGATATTGATATGAAAGGAAGATCAATGTATTGAAACTAGTAGAGACAAAAATAAAGACAAAGCCCAGGAGAAAGATGGTTAGGTGAAGAAAAATGAGAAGACAGAGATTAAGAGAGATTGGGAGAGTTTTTGATATTGATATCAAAAGAATAAATATGTAATAGAAAGATAGAGAGAGAGAGAGGGGGAGAGACAGACAGACAGAGATGGGGAGCGATACAGACTTCTATGTGTGCATGCATCCCATATTGCTTCACACTGCAATGATATACATGTACAATCAAACCTGTCTATAGCAGCCAACCTGTTTATAGCAGCCAATCTGCATTCAAATAGTGATGCAATTGTAAGATTACGCCTGGTATGATAGCGCAAATCTTTCTCCGTGTACGCAAAGGCATGAATAACGAAACCTTTCGCTCGAGGCACCACTGATTATCGGGGCGGGGCCTCCGTGAAAAACGTGGAAATGTGACCCGGGCTGTGTATGCGTCACTTTCACAAGGTGTCGTCGACCCCAGGGGAAGTGCCGCCATTCCACGAATTTCCCAATCCTGAATACTTAATTAGTCCACCCCTAATGACGACGTTTAACAAGTCGTTATAGCGTGGAATGCGCGGCCGACAGGTGCGTGAAGAAGAAATGAGGGGCCTATGTTTGTGGTTTGCGTTATGAGGGCTTGTACGTGGAAAAACAGTTAGTGTGTGGAATAGTTTGATAAACACATATTGACTTACCGCTCCTTGCACAAGCAAGTAATAACGGATATATAGTTTCTGTACAGATACTAGGTAGATATCTTTTTACATTGAAAAGGAATCAAACCTAGTATACAGTAGTCTAGAAATATACTCGGGGGGGGGGGGGAGAGGTTTTGAAACCCATATATGAAAGTCTGGTCACACTCAACCATCCAACCACTTGAGCTGGATGGTTTGCGTGCTTGAATACATATGAGAAACTTGGAACAGTTTTTATGCCTCTGCCAACGAAGTGGCCCTGAGGCATAATGTTTTGGGGTTGTCCGTCCTCCTGTTCAGTTTTCGTTCTCATTTTCTCATTACGTTTCACTAAGTTAGCCGTGATCTCCACCACGGTGGAAATCAACTCAACCATTTTAATAGCTTTCGTCAACATTCCATGCCCTGTTAACTGCCCCCCCCCCCCCCCCCCGAGACCTAGTGGTATTATAGAGATAATCTCCTCCGGTTACACGCAGTAAACCGATAAGAACGGTGTAAACGGTGATAAAATTCTACTAGAGGCACGAATCTCTCAACCTCTCCTCAGGCCTGAGAAGCGGTTATTTTCTAACTTGGGTGAAACGTAATGTTGTAAGTTGCACTCAGCTTTTAATAGGACCTTACATTAACACTTTCCTAGATTATACCTGTGGTGAATGGGTTAAACTAGTCAGAACTAGTACCAAAAAAAGCTCGTAGAGCAAAATGTGTTCATTTGCGCGGCTCCATCGAGCTGGTTCAACAAAGAATTGTTTTCAATACTGTTTAAAAGCTTACATATTGGGAGTGAGTCTATGGAGAATTCTAAGGGTATTTTTAAGCGCTTTACTATTATTACCCTTGGTCATCAGGTACAGTTCAAACCCGCGCAATCATCTTGTGCACCATCTCAACTCCCTGGAGAGCATACTAGCCCAAGCTGAACAGGGCGCTACAGGCCAATTAACACCCGACTAATTACCCATTTAGACTCCTGGGTCGAGAGCAGCAATGAGAATTAAGGTTCCTGTAATTAAGGGGTTAACCGGTTCCCGTAAGTAAGGGGCTAACCGGTTCCCTACTAGATTCTGAAATCCCCATAGACTTTGTACATAGCCAACTAGGCTCCTGTAGTAAAGGGGTTAATTTTCTGATGATGCAAACACCAGGGGGATGTTTCACAAAGATTCAAAGTTGAATTTAAGTTGGACCTAACTATTATGGAAAGCTGTTAGCTTCTTTGTAAAATTGTTGGAACGGTTCTTTTTAAAGGCATACGTTTTTTTAATTGAAATCAGTAAAAAATACATTTATTATCAAGGAGCCTTGAAGTTATTGATGTACATTTTTGTTGCATGTTTCAAATACTTAACAGTTAGGTCCAACTTCGAGTTGAGTTCAACTTAATAGAATCTTTGTGAAACACCCCCCTGAATGGTCTTTTAATTATAAACCCTTTCAATGTCAGGTTCAATCAGGGGCCCCGTGGGCTAGCTCCATTGCAAGAATTTCTGGGACTGGCCCGGGAAAGTGTGTCACTCTTTGGACAGGGCAAGGCAAGACAACATTGACACGCGTAGCATTCAATCAAATTGATGCATGTATACCAATACGTACGTACACATCTGACATCTATAGATAAAGCAGGCAAAAAGAAAGTGTTATGTTTCATTTTAAGACTTATATTAAGACTAGGGGCCAAGCGCCACTCGATCAGCGATGCTGTAGTACTCTATTTAATGCATTTTGCGCGCATAGGATCCTGTATACAGTGAGTAATCACTTGCGCTCTGAGTCTTTTGAATGAGTGTATTATTGCATAAATATTTGTCGCTCACAGTGCGTACAAACATATGCGTGATTGACTCATCGAACAGTTGTCCCATGATAGGGATTTAGAGCGCAATATGGAAGATGACACAGAGGTTTGGAAATATACATGTACAAACCGATAGACACTATTATTGTAATGTTTGTGCATATCAAAATATATATTTTTCGAAGATAGGAATCAAAGTATCACAATTTTCTTTTTTATTTTTCATTGTTTTTGATCAGGTTTAGACGCATTTATCTCAAATTATGTAAAAATGGTTTTATCGTTGTTTTTTGCATTTAAAACCTTCAAATATAAAGTTGCAAGATAGTGAGCTTAAATTGAAGAAAACATAGCTTTTATGGATTAACTGAAAAGGCTAGGACTACTAGTAAAAGATAATTTTTGTGGGTTTATTGACCACTAGATTTTTAATTTGCAGTCATAGAGTCTCAGAGACGCTTGAAGGTTGCCATGCGTGGGGATGCTACACCGTGGATCGCCATTTTGAACTAGTCTAGTTTGTGCGCACTACATAACACTGAGAGCCCCGGTGTATTTTGCACCTTGCCCAAGGTGTTCACAAGATGGCACAGTGCGTCTGATTTACGAATCCAACCAAACTATGTTCAAAGTAAACTACATGTAAGCTATCATACATGGGGGGGAAGGGGGTAGGATTACCTTTTTAACCGGTTGCTAATGGGAACCGGGTGGGCTATGTACAAAGTCTAAGAGGATTCAGAATGTTGAAGGGAAGGGGTTGTTCCAATCCAGGGGGGTGTTTCACAAAGATTCAAAGCTGAACTTAACTCTAAGTTGGACTTAAAAATTATGGAAAGCCATTAGTTTCTTTGAAAAATTCTTGTAAAAGACCTTTTTCAAAGATTCCATGTTTTTAATGTAAAAATTATGACAGTCTCAAATACTTGCATTCTTGCTTTTGAATATGTTTTTTTCCAAGGCTACAAATGGCTTTCCATAATTGTTAGGTCCAACTTAGAGTTAAGTTCAACTAAGAGTCTTTGTGAAACACCCTCCAGGAATAGATGCTATGATACTGGGATTGGCAGTTTGATTAGAAACATAGCAGGATATCCATTATGGTTAAGGGATACATACAGGTGCACCAATACCACATGACAATGCACCCCTGCAAAGGGCATATCACTACCCCCTTGTGTAGGAGCATTGTTGATAAGGTGGAAGGTTACAACTGCCAAAACATTATTTGGATAGGCAAGTCAAACACCAGTTTAAAGTCATCCATTAACTTCATTACGTTTGAAGAGTTCGGATTTTTAAATTATCCACTGGAAAGTTATAACTAGTGTACACAAAGTCAGTGCAATCACTTTGCTTTTTCGCTCATTACTTGGCCATATAATATCCATTTAGCGTGAAATTGTCACACATTACTCCATGGACATATCGGATCACAACAATACACTTTTTAACAACCATACATTACTTTTGGCACATATCAACACAGTTATTAGATCCCTTTAAAATGGAAAGTGCTAAAGATACACTCTGCAGGGGGGAGGTGCAGCTATAGGATACCAATGTAACAATACTCTGCAGTCTAATTAAACTGCCAATCACGGCAGCCTGACTGGCAACAACAGCTGACTTCCTTTGTTCTTTTAATTTTGTATCTTATTTAACACACTATTTTAAGGTTAGGTTAGGTTAGCAGAGTATCTATTCATTTTCTTCTTCTTTTGACAAACTTGTTTAGGTTAGGCAGAGTGTCTATAACGTTTTGCCAATCATGGAAGTCTGACTGGCAGCATGAAGATCATACAGCTGACTAGCATTGTTGTTTTTATTTTTTAAATCTTATTTGACACACTATTTAAGATTAGGCAAATTGTCTGCAACAATGTCAGTGTAGTAGCTTCATGTTATTACTTTTCCCCAATCTTGGCAGCTGGATTATATAGAAACATGACAAAACATGTAACTTACATAAATTATATTTTAATTTCTTCTTCTTTATAACAAACTATTTGAGGTTAGTCAATGTTAATAACTTTTTGCCAGTCCTAGAAGCCCAATAAGTAACATGAAGATGAAGCAGAAGACTTCCTTTGTTCTCTTAATTTTCTTGTAATACTACTACTTTCATATTATATGTTCAGTAAAAACATACCCATGAAATACCAATAGAATTCACCTTTTTTATAAAATAATAAAAGGTGATATCAACGCCTGCTTCCTCCCCCTCCCCCCCCCCCCCCCCTCCCCCCACCCCCTCGAATGAGCTTGGTTGCATGACCTCCAATTCCTCCTAGATGTTAGCTGGCCATGCTTTCTATTTTCAATTTTCATCTGTCACTAATCCTCTATCATCTTCAATTACAATCTCTTCCATTTCTTAATTTCTTAATGCATCTGCCCTTCTTCTCAGTTTGAAACTCCAAGCTTTCTACATTAAAGGGACTTAGTAACATTGTCCAAATCCTCAAAATCCAAATGGAATTCTAGCGGTTCCCTCATACCTTGTTGTATTCATATTAACAATAAAACCATTGGACAGGTTTGGGTTTTTCAAATTTCCCTTTCGTTAAAAAGATATTTACGATTGAAGTGTTCAGATGTTAAATTATCCACTGGACTACGAAAACCATGTACAAAGTGTGTGCAATGAGTATTAGTTAATATCACTTTGCATTTTTGCTCATTACTCGGCCATATAACGTCCATTTAACTTGAAGTTTTCACACAACACCCAGTGGACATAACAACAATATACATTGTATCAACCACTCATCACTTTTTGCACATGTCAACAAAGTTACTAGATCCCTTTAAGAATATGTTTTTCTAATACGGTAAGTGAGCAAAATATGCACTGTTTACTTGAGAAATATCTCCCCTGCACAAAGCTTGAAGAGCTGTCACATTTCCTTGTCATTGCATTTTGAAAATTGTCAGTTTCTATAAATTTGTTACCCAATCTTCCATTTTAAGTGTATTAACCCTTTTCGCTTTGAGTTTCTGAAATCCCCAGAGACTCTGTACATAGCTCATTAGGTTCCCGTAGCCATGGGGTTAATTTATAAATGTTTCTACCTTCATTCCGCTTGTGCAAATCCTTTATTTTACCAGCAAGAATATCTCCCCTTAGGTGCAAGTGACGGTCATGGCCTAATCCCACTGCACCCTTTCTCCTTCCGTTTCCTATCCATTTGACATCTGGAAGATACTAGCGGGAAACAAAATGATGCAGACTAAGTTTGGAATGGACTACCGTATTTACCGGCGTAATCGCTGCATACTTTTTCCTCCAAAAAAACAAGCAAAGTTGGGGTGCGGCGCATACGTGGCGATAGTCAAATTTTCACTCTTGACTGACCTCAAAACAACACATTTCAGCAGGTGTGGGACTATTGGTTGTATTGCACTGTATTGGATTGGGTGATAAAACATTATTTAGTCAAATTGTCTACGTTTACCCTGGCCTAGAATGCTTTCTCACCTTTTTTGCCGATATTTGCTAAATCCGATACGTTTTTAACTTCAAAGTTACGAAACAAATGCACTGCCAGCGCCATCGATCTAGCTACGTGCGTTATGGATGCAGCGCATGATCGCATGATAAAGATAATGTATACTAAATGGTTTTGGCAAAGACAGCAGAGCGCCGCGTATGCGTGCTAAGGCGTGCTCGCGAGCTACGCGATTGACTCGATGTACAAACGTTTACGTACGTAAATATGTGTACATGTACATGCGTAAGCCAGCTGTGCTGACAATCTCGTAAGTGCTGGCAATTTCGTAATACATGTTCTTGTTCCTGTTCAGGAAAACTATATTTTTGCTCGAAACTAAGGTAATTCTGAATATTTTGTAACTATATTTTCGTAAATATTGTTAAAGAAATATATCAAGATGAGGAGAAAAAATTGGAAAACCATTAAATTCCCGCTTTTTTTGTCGCCAGTTTTCCTAGCGCACTTTTCTCCCACTTTTCTTTTTCAATTTCAATGCTCAAAGTCGGCATGCGGCGTTTACGCGAATGCGGCGATTACGCCGGTAAATATGGTAGTAGGATACTTTTAGGTCGTCATGGAACTTCAAAACTTGCTAGATACCGACTGTTTTGCCACATTTTGGTCGGATAGGAAACGGAAGGAGAAACTGTGCAGTGGGGCTAGGCCATTATTTTGTAACATGAGATAGATATGTCCCCTCCTCAAAGTTTCAAGCTGACAGCCTTCTACTTCTAGGTCTCACTTCTTTGGGGGGATCCTTTCAATTTTAAATGTTACCTCAAATTGTTCTTCCTTTTAGTAGCAAGCCCTGTTTCAGGACAGGCACAGTATATATTTATTATGCCTTCAGCATTCGTGCATGCGTGAGTCCGTAATTCGAGATAGATATCTACCCTCCACAGCGTTCCAAGTTGTCAATTCAAGGTGTCACACTTCTCTGTACACTTTAAATTCTCATTTTATAATTAAACTGAATGTTCCACCATCAATTTTCTAAATGTACCTGCTCTTTTTCACCTTTGCGAGCCATTTTTTGACAAGCAAAGTATATATCTTACCTTCAGCACACATGCGTGAGTCCGTAATTTGAGATAGAAATCTACCCTCCACAACGTTCCAAGTTGTCAATTCAAGGTGTCACACTTCGTTGTACATTTTCAACTTTTAGTTTTACAATTAAACCGAATGTTCCATCTTCAATTTGATAAATGTACCTGCTTTTTTTCACCTGTTTCTAGCCATTTTTTGACAAGCGTAGTATATATATATCTTGCCTTCAGCACACATGCGTGAGTCCGTAATTCGAGATAGATATCTACCCTCCACAACGTTTCAAGCTGTCACTTCAAGGTGGCACATCTCTTTGAACATTTCCAATATTCATTTTGATAATTATATGGAATGTTCCATCTTCAGTTTTCTTAATGTGTCTGCTTTTGTTAGTTCCCTTTGCAAGCCCTTTTTCGTCAAGCAAAGAATATATATCTTGCCTCCAACATACAGTTTGTGTATGAACCCATCATTCCAGAAAGATATCAACCCTCCATTAATTGTTTCTTTATTTTGCAAACCATGCTTTTTTAAAAGACAGATTTTGATTTGCATTTTCCATAATATGAAATATTATATTTTACACGATAATACCCCCAGCCTAAATATTTTCCGGGACCAGTCCTGAACAGGTTTACCAGTTCCATTTGAGTTTCTAAAATCCCCATAGACTTTGTACACAACCCACCCGGTTCCCGTAGTCAAGGGGTTAACAGGATACACAATCAGTGTAGTATGTGTGTGTGTGTGTGTGTGTAATATGAGAATACCCCTCTGCAAAGTTTCTATCAATGTGTCAACTTCAACTGTCAGTCTTCTTTTGACATTTTCAATTTCTATCTTTTAACCAAAATCTTTGTACCGTACTCTTTACCAAGTCCTATACAATATTTTGAAGAGGCAGTGCTTCTCTACCCCGAAGCCAAGCGTGCATGAACGTAACTTGAGCAAGATATTTCCCCTCCACGAAGTTTCAAGCTGTCAGCTCCGCGGGTCACTTCGTTTTGGATACTTCCAATTTCTATCTTTAGATAGATCAAGAAATATTCCTTCTTTTTTTTGATACTCCCCTTTTATATCTATAGATCAAGAAATATTCCTTCTATTCGGATAATTTCAATCTATAGATCAAGAAATATTCCTCTTTTTTTTGGATACTCCCAATTTCTATCTAAAGATCAAGAAATATTCCATCTTTTTTTTTGGATACTCCCCATTTCTATCTATAGATCAAGAAATATTCCTTCTTTTTGGATAATTTCAATTTCTATCAATAGATGAATAAAAATTATTCCGTAACCCAATGGTTGGTTAAAATACATTCTCCATTATAGACCCTAGACTGTGTTTAATTTGGGGACCAGCCATGAGTGGTTTTAACCCTATAGATCTATAGTCTGATGTTGGTAAAACATACAGTATCCATTATACATTATGGCTGGTCCCCAAATTATACTCAGCCTAGGGTCTATGGAGAAATTATGTTTTACCAACATCAGACTAGTAATAGATCTATGAGGTTAAAACCATTCACGGCTGGTCCCCAAATTATGTTCAGCCTATGGTCTATGGATAATGTATATTTTACCAACATCAGACTATAGATCTATAGGGTTAAAACCATTCATGGCTGGTCCCCAAATTATGTTCAGCCTATGGTCTATGATAGACCCTAGGCTGAGTATAATTTGGGGACCAGCCATAAATGGTTCTAATAATATAGATCCATGGTTGGATGTTGGTATAACATTCATTCTCCATAGACCATGGGTAGAGTATAGTTTGGGGACCAGCCATAATTGGTTTAATTTCTATCTATAGACCCAAGAAATATTCCTTCCTCTTTTTAACCCAATGATGATGCATGGTCTGATCATGGAATTATGAGGTCCTGGTCTGATCATGGAGGGTACATGCATGGTCTGATGTTGGTAAAACAAGTAAAAAATGTCACTAAATACAAAGAGACTTGATACGACCAGTTAAAATGATAATTTGGAAGATAATCTGACCCTATAAATAGGCCTACAACTGAAACCATATCCCATATTCCAACTCCCGACATTTTCAGCTCAGGAAATGGAGTTCAGGGAGGAGCATTCCCATTTGGGGAACTATTTCTGACCATGTATCATTTTCAAACTTCATTGAATTTCCTCCTCGTAATGAAACAGAGCACTCCACAAATTTTCGGAGAGTATTTTTCTTTTCTTCTGGTGACATTTCATCACCGACTTTTTTCTCGGGACTATTTCTGACCATATCTATTTCTATATTCATATTATTTCCACTTTCCAGACACTGAATTTAAGAACCTGTCTAATTTTGCTGAAGGTTACCCTTTGTTTTCTTTTTTTTGGGCAGAATCTTTTCAAAATGCAGCAGCAAAAAAAAAAAAAAGTTTTATAAAATAAAAAGACTCATCCACGATCAGGTCAAAAGTTGAAGGGGAATTTCTTGGCGGGAGATTATTAGGTGCAGCGGACTGGAAAGGCAACTTTGATTTTTCGTTCCAACTCTGGTATCCTGTGACTCGAAGTCAAATCATTTCCATGTGAAAGAGGGCATATAATGATAGACGGATGAATGGGAGAATTTATAGATGGACTGATAGATAGATAGATAGATGGATGAATGGATGGATGGATGGATGGATAGATAGATAGACATATATATATGAATATAGATATAGATAGGTATAAAGAAAAAATTGAATAGATGGATGGATAGCTAGATAGAAAGACAAATGAATTGATGAATAGATATATTCTTGAATTGATAAATATACGGGCTGAAAGATTAGAAAGATGGATGGATGGATTGATCGATGGATGGATGGATTGATCGATGGATGGATGGATTGATTGATGGATGGATGGATTGATTGATGGATAGATCGATAGATAAATAGATAGAACGAAAGAGAGTGTGATACAGAACTAGACAGCCTGAGAAATGATGATGAAATAAGCACAATTTCAATAATAACTCTGTTAGAGCATTTGGGTGCATATTATGCATTAATTCAGCCCAATTTCGCATGCCATTGTGTCTGGCCACCTCCTAAATTGGAGTGATTTAAAAGATTTCCGTTCATAGATAGAATTTTTTCCCCTCTCTTTTCAACTTTTTTTTTTGGCCAGCATTTCATATAAAAGCTGAGCAAATGACAATGGTGCCTTAGGCGCAGAAATGTCCCCCTTGGTGTGTGAAATTGTTCAAACTTGTTACGGTGACGAGAATCAAAAAGCTTCCTTCGATGCAAAGCGTAGCGTACGTGAGGGATCAAGATATACTGTACATACTTGTCTTTTCAACCAAATTTAAAGAGGAAGTTTGGTGAAATTTACCCCATAGCTGCCAACATTTGGAATTTTAAATTAGTAACATTTAAGCAAAACTGAATATCATGTGCGCGAAGCACACATCACGAGCGCGAAGTCCCTTTAGCCGGGGTCCAGGGCTCGCTTTAGGGCTCTGGAGCGTGAAGCGCGGAGTCCATTGCGGCCGGAGTCCATTGCGGCCGGCGTCCATGGCCCTATTTTTCATAATTTTTGCACAATTACTAGGTATGATTTGGTCAGATTTTAAGTTTTTTTTTTTTTTTTTTTTTTTCCAAATTCTAAAGAGGGTCGGAAATTCGTAACAATTACGAATTGTTCGTAACAGTTGGCAGCTATGTTACCCTTTTCAAGGCTTTCCTATAAGCATAGATTAGAATAATTTCATCAAAACATATTTTAAGGAAATACAAAAAAAAATCAATAACTAGTAGTTATAGCAGTTATAACTTTCCAGTGGATAATTACAAATCTGAACACTACAATTGCAAATGCTTCAACGGTTGTTTCGTAATTCTCTCCCCCGAAAAGTACAGGGCAACTTAATTCATTCACTCAGTTGTAAGGGGGAAATAAAGCATTCATTCACTCAGTTGTAAGGGAGAAATAAAGCACCATTTGGCATGCATCCATCAGTGCAACCAAGTTATTACTTTAAAATACTTAGAAAAAACGTTAATCCCATGTGCTTTCAGTTTTTATGAGTGCGCTAGAGAATTTTCAAAAGAGAACCCAGTATTGGTGACTTAAAAAAGTAAAGAAGTGGCAAACAAAAATTAGAACTAAAGAAGAATAAAGTCCTTGAGAATTGGGAGTTTGAGTTGTTTGAGATTTGTGAATAACCCATTATTATCCAATTGTCCTTTCTTAGCAATGTATGTACTAGAATTACTGAGAGATAATGAATGAATGAAACTTGTACCATTACGGCGCGCATTTGGGGGTTCGGGGAATAACCCTTTATGATTCCAGAAGTAAAGAGTTCTATTTACCGGTTCTGTTCTTTTTCCATTGGATAAAGAAGCAGAATTTTGAATGAGCACTTTTGGAAATTTCTTCCCTTGTCTAGGACACTTTGCATTTTCGATAGAATTAAAGGGATCTAGTAACGTTGTCAAAATCGCCAAAACTTACATAGATCTCCAGCAGTTCTCACATACCTCGTTATATTTGGATTACCAGTAGAAGTATGGAACAAGGTTTCTGTTGGCCAAAATTTCTCTCTTGTTATAAAGATGTGAATAATTGAAGTGTTTGGATTTTAAAAATCTCTCCAGGACAATCTAAACTGTGTACAAAATTCAGTACAATGAGTAAGTGGATATATCACCAACCAAAAAAATACACGGGGGCGACGGGCGATTCGCCCCCGAAACCTTTGAAATCGCCCCCGTGAGCCACGGCACGGGGGCGAAAAATAATTCTGCATGATCGGAAAGCGCCAGAAACGTACCAAACATGGCATAATCGGATAGGTCACATCATGATAAATATTGATAATCATTTATTAGACCCGTGAGAAGTGTAAACGATGTTAACAAAAAAAAGAGCCCCTGTGAGCCCCAAAATAGCCCTCGTGAATAATTTTACGAGGGCGTTTTTCTCCCTCAAAATTTTCAAAATAGCCCTCGTGAAAAAAAAAGTATCTTTTTGGTTGTATATCACCTAGCATTTTTGCTCATTACTCAGTCATTTGACATTCATTTCACCATGGAATTTTCACACATCTCTCAGTGGACGTATCCGCTCACAATAATACACATTTTATAAATCATTTGTCCATTTTTGTACATATCAGCAAAGTTACTAGATCCCTTTAAAGAGACTTAGTAACATTGTCCAAATACTCAAAATCCAATTGGAATTCTAGCGGTTCCCTCATACCTTGTTGTATTCGTATTAGCAATAAAAGCATGGGACAGGTTTCGGTTTTTCAAATTTCCCTTTCGTTAAAAAGATATTTACAATTGAAGTGCTCAGATGTTAAATTATCCACTGGACCGCAAAAACCGTGTACAAAGTGAGTGCAATGAGTTAGTAAATATCACTTTGCATTTTTGCTCATTAAAGGGGACCACCAGGCAAAGGACAACACATTATTATATGTTTTGGTACCGTTTTGTGATATCAAATAGATACCCAACATTTTGCAAAGGGTTGTGTAATTCATAAACAAAGCAATTAATTTCCACCACTTACGGAACCACGGCTATCTCGTGGTTCCACACGGGCCAGGCATTTGAGAGTGCGCCAATGCAATGCACGCGTACGTCAATAGAATCCCGGATGATTCGTTCGCTCTGCATAGAGCGCCGCTGGCTCTGCTCGCATAATAGTCTGCGCATTCAGACCGCATGACCGCATGGCTGAGAATGGTGATGCGTTTTCCAATTATATATTTTTTCTGAAAACATATTTTTGTGAACTTATTGAAGGAATGGAATACTAAAGATGTTACCTTTCTATAAAAAGATTATTATTTTTGGGTGGTGGTACCCTTTAATCGGCCATATAACGTCCATTTAACTTGAAATTTTCACACACCACCCAATGGACATATCAAATCACAACAATATACACTGTATCAACCACTCATCACTTTTTTGCACATGTCAACAAAGTTACTAGATCCCTTTAATACATGGTACACCAGGTTTCCAGGCCTGCGTGGAGAGAATGGGTTAAATGGGAAAGTTTGAATGAGAACCTCCCAATACTGAGCACTTTTGATTACTTCCTTTTTCTTTTGTTTGAAAAGAAAAAAGTCTGAATGAGACTATACCAATACTATTAAAGCACTTTTGATTATTTCCTCCTTTTTTTATTTATATAAAGCAAAGAAAACTTTCTTTGATTATAGAGTACAGACAGTCTTTCTTCCTGTCGGTTCTTTGAGGTCTATAGTAGCCCCCCTTTTTTGCCCTTTTATAAGTTTTTTGTTCACTTGAAAGTAAATCCCCTCAAACTTACTTAGCGGGGTTGTGGTAATTGGAGAGCTTTTTAGGAAGTAATTTATGATAAGTAGTTATTTGATGAACCAACACGGTGTGATCTAAAGCACTATGAGATGCTACTTTTAAGTGCTTTCTTAAGATGGCTATAGAAACATTCAGTATGTATACAATGTTTGTTACTTAGATCTTTAAGTCTAACGCACACACAACAAATGCTTGGATCACTGGTGAAACTTACAATTGTATACTTTTTTCCTTCTTTTGGTCATTATAAGGTCAAAAAAGGAGGGAATTTAGGGAGAAAAATGGTGTTGGTCTACCTAAGAAAAGGGGGGATTTGGAAAGAAAAATGTGTGAATTCTAACAAACTAAAATTCAAATGACTCATTTAGCGTTTGAGCCTCCAAATTGCCTGCGAGAGCCACAGAAAATTATATAAGAGCCCTCATAAATTCTCATAGGGTTCAATGCAAAACATTTTTTCAGAGTGCTAGTTTAATGCTAGCAAGCTTGACAACTGTGTCAAACCTGTGTCTAGTGACCACCCAAGAGAAACAAAATATTAGCCAATGTAGACAGGTGAACTCTTATAGACAGGTTCCATGACACAGTGTCCCTCTGCATGGGATCACACTTGGTGACCACTAAAGGCAGGTTGGCCTTTATAGTCTCATGTACATGTATATCCTTTCTATTCTGAACCCATGTTTCATTGATTATCAATTGTAAGATAAAGGGGTTCAGGGATAAAACACTGCACTAGGGCTTTCCATAGCTTAGTCGGTAGAGCACTGGTCTAGCAAGCCAGAGGTCTTGGGTTCCAATCCCGAAGAAACCTCATTTCCTTTAGTCCTTTTCTTTAAAAGATATCTTCTCAGCCTAGCTCTTGAATTCATTAGACAACAATCTCCCAACTTTTGAATTTCGGCTTTGCGGCAAAAGGTGGACATTGCAGGGACTATCCCATCATGAATTGTCCAAGTGGCAAAAAATGATGTCTTCTCTTAAAATATCGCAAATCCTCCTCTATCAGTTCTCTATATGACTCATGATGACTCTAGACCCTAGTTGCTCATACATGATTTTATTGTGATTTTGAAGGACCAGTGTCAATCATAAATGATGTCTTCACTTAAAATATCGCAAATCCTCCTCCATCAGTTCTCTATATGACTCATGATGACTCTAGACCCTAGTTGCTCATACTTGATTTCATTGTGATTTTGAAGGACCATTGTCAATCATAAATGATGTCTTCACTTAAAATATCGCAAATCCTCCTCCATCAGTTCTCTATATGGCTCATGATGACTCTAGACTCTAGTTGCTCATACTTGATTTCATTGTGATTTTGAAGGACCAGTGTCAATCATAAATGATCCATCTTACCCACCATACATCTTCTATGTGGTAAAAAGAATTATGACCCTTAAGCACTGTCATCATTCCTCAAGATATTTATATTTAAAAAAAAAGTAAAAGAAACAAAAATCATAATTTATCCTATTCAAAATCAACCTCCAATGCCCCCACCCTCCCCCCAACCGATCACGCATCTTCCTCCTTCCTCCCTTATTGGCCATGCATCATTTTGATTTTGTGAAAGTCTGTCAATCATAAATGATCTAGTAATCCCACCATAAATCTTCCAAGTGGCAAAAAAGACTTATGACCCTGAAGCACTGTCACCATCCATCAAGATATTTCTAGAAGAAAAAAAAGCTTAGCAGCTTTAATAAAGTCTCCCTTTTGTTGCAGACATCATCAGTATCTCATTTTCAAGATCGCCCGCATCCCTCCTCCCCCATTGCCTATCCCTCACGTACCTCCCTCATTGCCTAGCCCGCATCCCTCCTCCCCCATTGCCTATCCCTCACCTACGTCCCTCATTGGCCATGCATCATTTTGATTTTGTGAAAGTCTGTCAATCATAAATGATCTGATAATCCTACCATAGATATTCCAAGTGGTGAAATGAATTATGGCCCTTATGCATTGTCATCATCCTACAAGATAAATTTCTAAGAAAAATTTGTAATTTCTCCTATTCAAGGTCAACCCTCATCTTCTCCCATCTCCTTCTCTCCACTGCATCCCTATTATATTGGTCATACATCATTTGATTTTGTGAAAGTCTGTCAATCATAAATAATATGATCTAATAACCCCACCATAAATATTCTAAGTGGCAAAATGACTTATGACCCTTTAACATTGTCATCATCCTTCCAGATATTTCTGGGGGTGAAAAGGCTTGGTAGCATTCAAAAGTCACCCTTTTGTTGCTGACATCATAATTTTAAGATCAACCCCCCCCCCCCCCCCCCCACCCACCTTCATCCTTCCATCCCCTTCCTCCCTTATTGGCCATACATCATTTTGATTTGGAAAGTCTGTCAATCAAAAATGATCCATTAGACCCACCATAAATCTTCCAAGTGGCAAAAATAATTATGACCTGCAAGCATTGTCATCATACTTCTTCTCTTGAAGTCTTTTCTAGAAAAAAGCTCAATTCCATTTCTAAGGTCACACCTTCTGTTGCAGACTTCATCATGTCTTCTTTCTTTGAGATTTGAGATTCCCCCAAATCACTAGAATGTCAATCATAAATGATCCAATAAACCCACCATAAATCTTCCAAGTGCCAAGAAGACTTATGGCATCCTTCATGGCATTTTTAAGAAAGGTTTTGCTCCTGTGGTAGGATTTTGAAAAGTCTCCTTTCTGACTCTATTGGGGACATTGTATTTTCTTCCTCTCTATCACTCTCTATAACCGATTCTCTCCTGTCTCCACCCTCCTTTTCACTCCAGAATGCACCCCCCCCCCCCCCTCCCATTTTTCCATTTTGCCATTCATTAGCTCTTCCCAATCCCCATTCATCAAATACTCTAAACGTGGTAATATTCGCGGTGCTTTAATTTTCACGGATTTCGCGCTGAAGTCAGCGTCCGTCGAACATTAAATCCCCCGAATATGCAATTTTATTCATTTTCATTTACGTAATAATATAATTTTGATGAGGGTCTTACGATCGGCCGCGAAATAAAAAACCTGCGAATGTGTTTTTGCATCGCTCAGCGCGAAATATTAATCGCGCGAAAATAACAACGTGTACAGTACTCAAACGCCAGTCAATCATGATATTGAAGGTTTGTAAAATCATACGTGATCCAACAGTTCCACTCTCTTTGAAGAGGCAAAAAGAAACGTATGACCCTTTATAAATACCGGATATCAAGATATTTCTAAAAAATTTTGAATAAATTGTTTGGGGTAGCATTATAACAGTCATCCTTTTGTTCAGGCATTATATTTTTCCTCTTTAAAATCACCATATAAAGCATTGTAATGACACTATTCATTTAACCCCTTGACTACGGGAACCGGGTCAGTAGTGTACAAAATCTATGGATATTTCAGAATCTCAAAGGGAACGGATTAATAAATCATCTTCACTAGAATAGATAAAAAATAATTCATTTAAGTAACTTTCGACCATTCAAGACTATTTGACTACATTTTTTAGCAAAGCTAGAAATTATCCTTTTTTTGCCATGTGGCCCAGTCAGGCAAGTAAAATAAAGATGTTTTAAATTCAAGTGGCCCAAAAACTGAATCTAGGGGCACAAACAAAGAAAAACATTTAAAATTCTGTTACAAACTTTGGTAAAGCAGCTAGGCCTGTGCTAATTTCAAGCACTGCTATATAACGTATGAAATACATTATTTCTAGAACACAGCCCAAGAATGTTCAGGACCAGAGATGAAGAGGTTAAGAAACCTTTAAGATGAACCCTTTATTAAAATGACCTTTAAGATGAAGGAGAGGGGGGGGGGGGGGGGGAGGAGAGATGGGGGTCGAGGACATAATCCATTTTTTTCTATTTCATCTCATTTTCATCCAGGTGCTCCTCATTGGGCTTTTCAATTCAATTACTGAGGGTACAAGTCGCCAAATTCGATTTGAAATTTATTAGCCCGTGAATATGATGAATGACCCATTTTTATACGCACCAGATGTTTTATATCTGCCAATTCCCAAGGAAACGAGGGATGTAATTGCCCGTATGCGCAGAAATGTACATTAGACCAGGGAGGGTGATTCATAAAGATTCTAGGTTGAACTGAACTCTATGTTGGACCTAACAATTATGGTAAGCCATTTGTAGCCTTGGAATAAAACATATTCAAAAGCAAACAAGTACAAGTATTTGAGACTTCCAACATAAAAAATATATAAATTATTTCAAGACTCCTTGATAATAACAAATATAACTTATTTGATCAAACGTTATGCCTTTTTAAAAGAACTGTTTCAAAAATTTAACAAAGAAACTAATGGCTCTCCATAATTCTTAGGTCCAACTTACAACTCAAGTTCAACTTGGGATCTTTGTGAAACACCCCCCTGGGCATATCTCCCTATCTCAGTTAGCCCTTATCCTACTTTTCAACCAAATCACACCTTTATCCAGGGTCTTCAATTCAATTTAAAACTCTATTTCATTTTCAGACCCCGCTGCACAAGACAGAGGTCCATAGAACACATGTGAGCACAGGCAGAAGTTGAGTTTTAAAGGGATCTAGTAACATTGTCCAAATCCACAATTCTTACTTTTAGAACTCTAGTGGCTCTCACATACCTCCTTGTATTTGTATTATTAATATAAGCATGGAACAGCTTTTGGTTATCCAAATTTCTCCTCTGTGATAAAGATATGCATGATTGGAGTGTTCAGATTTATAATTATCTAGTAGATAATTATAACTGTGTACAAAATCAATGCAATGAGTTAATAGCAAATATCACTTTGCATTTTCGCTCATTACTCAGTGATATGACATTCATTTACCATGGCATTTTCACACATCACTATAAAGTGGAAATATCATATCAGAAAAATGCACAATTTATCAACCATTTCCCTTTTTTTGTGTGTGTGATCACACCTTGGCCCTGGGTTTAGTATGGCAAGCAGTCAGAAGTTAGGCTTAAAGGTAATGGTGAATTGTTGGTGGTCCTGACATAAAACTCTCCAATTAAATCTTCAAAATGATAATTGCATGTGCAAAAATGTACATTGTACAAGACTGTGTCTCCTTATCTCGTATCTCCATATCCGTTAGCCCTTATCACACATTTCAACTCAATCTGTCAATTAGCCCAGGATCCAGGGATGTACAGATCCCCATGTCTCCATGGTCTATCTGCAGGTGTTTGATAAGCACTAAACAGGGCATATCTTATCAGCCCAGTCTTCATAAGGTAATGCCATCAAATTTCATATTTTTCCCCCTGATTTCAAGTTCATGGAAAACTGACATACATTAGATTTTTTTACATTTTACACTTTCATTGAGCTTGCTGTCTATCTGCAGGTGTTTGATAAGTACCAAACGGGGCATCTTAACTCAGGCCAGTGTTCATAAACTATGCCATCAAATTTCTCAAACTGTTTTCCTGATTTCAAGTTCATGGAAAAGTGACATACATCTTATTTTTACGTTTACACTTTCATTGAACTAGCTGGCACTGCAACAAACAGTACATCTTATCAGCCCAGGGCCCCGTTGCAGAAAGAGATGCAATCGATTGTAATGTTGCAATTAATTGCCAGTAAGGAAATATGCACATTTCAACTAAATCACAATTTAGTCCAGGACCCGGGGTTGTATGGATCCCCAGGTCTCGGTCTCTCTGCAGGTGTTTGATAAGCACCAAACAGGGCATATCTTATCAGCCCAGTCTTCATAAACTATGCCATCAATTTTCACCCACCCCCCCCCATTTCAAGTTCATGGAAAACTGACATACATCTGATTTGTATGTTTACACTTTCATTGAACTAGCTGGCACTGCATGTGTTTGATAAGCAACAAACAGGGCATCTTATCAGCCCAGTATTCATAAAGTACGCCATCAAATTTCTCATACTTTTTTCCCCATTTCAAGTTCATGGAAAAGTGACATACATTAGATTTTTACATTTTACACTTTCATAGAACTAACTGGTACTGCAGGTGTTTGATAAGCACCAAACCGTGCATCTTATCAGCGTAGGGCCCCGTTGCAGAAAGAGATGCAATCGATTGTAAAGTTGCAATTAATTGCCAGTCAGAAAATATGCACATTTCTACTCAATCACACCTTTTCCCAGGACCCGGGGGTTGTATGGATCCCCAGGCCTCGTTCTCTCTGCAGGTGTTTGATAAGCACCAAATGGGGCATATCTTATCAGCCCAGTGTTCATAAACTATGCCATCAATTTTCATCCCCCCCCCCCCCCCCCCCATTTCAAGATCATGGAAAACTGACATACATGTACATCTGATTTGTATGTTTACACTTTCATTGAACTAGCTGGCACTGCATGTGTTTGATAAGCAACAAACAGGGCATCTTATCAGCCCAGTATTCATAAAGTACGCCATCAAATTTCTCATACTTTTTCCCCGTTTCAAGTTCATGGAAAAGTGACATACATTAGATTTTTACATTTTACACTTTCATAGAACTATCTGGTACTGCAGGTGTTTGATAAGCACCAAACCGTGCATCATATCAGCCTAGGGCCCCATTGCAGAAAGAGATGCAATCGATTGTAATGTTGCAATTAACTTGCTCCCGGCCTAAAAAGACAGCGACTACGGGTAACCAGTTAAACCATTTTGCACCTGCAGACCTATTATGTTGTCGCTATTGGTCCCTGGAGATATTCTAATTGTTTCCTTTAATTATCCAGTCCATCCCTTGAGTTCTGATTACAGGCATCATGACAATGGGCCCTTTGAAATTCAGTCATAGTATAGTCAGTCATCAGCCAAATTGCGTCCTGGATCATCCTCCTGGACATTGTATAGCTGGTGACCGGTTATACTATGACTGAATTTCAAAGGGCCCATTGTCCTGCTAACTATAAGCAGAACTAAAGGGATTGACTGGATAATGAAAGGAAACAATTATAATATCTTTGGGGACCAATAGCGACAACACAATAGGTCTGCAGGTGCAAAATGGTTTAACTGGTTACCCGTTAGTCTCTGTCTTTTTAGGCCGGGCGCAAGTTGAGCCACTGATGAGAATTTGGGCCATTGCCTTCATATGGTAACTCGGCCCCTTGGACAGAGTGGTAAAACAGTTTTGATGCATACCTGTAAAGCACAGCAGCCTGTGACCTTTGACCTCTTGAACTCCAAACATACATTTTAATAATGACAAGATTCAATCGCCCCTAAAGTTAGGTGAGATTTATTTGAAATGTATGACTGCAGAAAAATAATAATGTGTGAATTAAATCCTACACTACTGAACCTAAGTACATTACTATCCCTTTATTGACCTTTTCCTGACTAGTCACAAAATGCTTGGTTTGGTTTCTATGGAGAATGCGTGTTATACCAAAAACAAAAGTCTTAACCCTATACCAGCCATTGTGGACTCTGATCACAATAATCATAAAATAGATCATTGTTTGATGAATCATAGAATTGTAGAAACACTTGAGTTCTTACCTAGCTTTTATTAATTGTAGATGGATGGGGCATTAATTAGCAATCCATGTAAGTTTGTCTTACGAACTGGGTTACACTGGCAGTTGCAAACAACTTGAAATGTGCATCTGGGGGGTGTTGCATAAAGAGTTGCAAAGTCAGAAAATGCGCCTAAATGAGCAAATTTGATTGGCTCAAATGCACATATTTTCTGAATTGCGATCAATCGCAACTCTTTATGCAATACCTCACATGTGCATTATGCGTTTGAACCCATTTGTATGAAGGAAAAAAAAGGCATTTAGATGCATCTTAGTTGTCAAATTTGATCTAATTGCCACAGTATATAACTGGATTCCCTGTAATAAAGGTTGGCACTCAGAGGGCAAAGTGGTTTGATAGAAGTAAACTTTCCCTTTAAACAATAGATGTCAACGTGACAACGCAGAGTTAGTTCTCTGCTCTATATTGTGGATGTACGGATCCCAGGTCGCTGCCTCTGCGTGAGTCTGATAAGCCCCTACGGTGTATCTTATCAAGAGTGTGGGAATCGCTCAGAACCAGTAGCAATAGATCCATCATTCTATTCTCTATAACGGACCCTTTTCATACCCGAACAGTTAGTAAGACCATTTTAAGTAAGAGTATTTAAACTGTATAACATTAGACTATTAGAATGTTAGACTACTAGTAACTAAATGCTAGACTTAACAGTCTATAACAAACCCTAGAGTGTATCTTATCAGGTGTGAGGGAATCGCTCAGAACCAGTAGCAATAGATCCATCTTTCTATTCTCTATAGAAGACCCTTTTCACATCTGTAGAGTTAGACCATTAAAGAACAAGTTTTTTAAACTGTCTAACCTTAGACTATTCTAAATGCTAGACTTAACAGTCTATAACACACCCTACAGTGTTTTTTTTATCAGGAGTGTGGGAATCTTTTTTATACCTGCACAGTTAGTGATAGGTCTGATGTTAGACCATTTCTGATCAGCCCATAAAGCATCTCCTAATGAATCTTACCACAGGCGTGAGTTCACGTAGAAACAAGAAGTAGAGTCCCAATTTTCTTTCACTACTTTTCATATACATTATGCATTTTACAAATCCTGTCTTAGGCCCCCAATATAAAATCAAGTTGTAAATACTCAATCTCAATACTCAATCATAAAAAGCCCATCACCAGTTTTTCATAATATATCACAAGAAACACGCATACAATTTCAGACATTATGATGATTAGAAACAGTTGTGTAATTATAAAGGGGCACATCCCCCTAATAATTTGACACAACAAGGAAGAAAAAACATAACTTTAGGGTAAATTCACAGAAAAAGAAAAAATCAAGTGCGACCCCAAAATCATTAATGTGTCCCTAATCAATCTGACCACGAATACATTCACTGATTAGAAAGCATAGAAAATACAAATGTACATGTATGGAAGCCTGAGTGGCAGAAATTGTAATTCTTATCTCGCTTGTCACTCCTTTGCTAATCATTGGCAGTGGTGTAGCTATGGGGGGCACATGTCCCCAAATAATCTTGTCAAATACAATTTAAAAAAACATAAGGGGAAATTATGTGTAAAAATAAAGAAATCACATAAGGCTTGCCCTCATTTTGTGTGCCCCGACCCTCAATCAGCCCAACTACGTTAAGCCACTGATATTGGTATAATAATTACGCAGAAATAAGTAGAAGAGGGCAATTCTTCTTCAAACACTACGATACACATGCATTATGCATTCTGCAAATCTTGTCTTAGTTTAGGCCTCCAAGATAATACTTGTAAATAAGGGATATAGCACAAAAAGCACACAACCGATTTTAAATAAATGCACATATAAAGAAGCCTCATTGGAAGAAATATAAATCTTATCTCATTTTGTATTTTTTTGTTTATCATTGGCATGGGAATTATCCATGGCGGAGAGTAATTCCTCCTACACTAAGTTACACATGCATTATGAATTTTGCAAATCTTGTCTTAGTTTAAGCCACCAAGATAACCCTCGCATAATATATTATGTATAATTATGATGATCAGAAAAAGTGGCTTAGCTATACGTGGGGGGGTATATGAAATTATCCCAACCCTAAAACATAGGGGTAACTATTCTTTTTTTAAATACAGAAATAGTACAGAATGTGCCCCAAATCAGTCGGACCACGCTACACCACTGATATGAACGAATAGAAAATACACAAGTATAGATACATGATTAGGAGAAATAATATTCTTACCTTATTTGCGACTTGTTTGCTGTGCAGGTAGACTCTTACTTCTATGTAATATTCATTTTCACGGCACGATCAGAAAATTCTTCAGTAGCTGAAAATGATAATGGAAGATAAAGAGAAAAAAAATAGGTATTACAGATATTTGATTCCATTGTATAATGCCTCCCTAGGCTATACACAACACAATTTTGTTTGAACCCAGATAAAAGGAGAGCACTGATACAGGCCATCATATTTTGAGAAGAAGAACAAAAAGATAAGGAAATTGCCACTCTCAACATGAACTCTCTATCTCACTTTACCTAATGCTTGACACTAGCACTTTCCCATTTGCCCTGGGGCAAGTAAAATATCAAATAAAGTTCTATTTTGGCTGCCTGATCGGGCAACTAAAACTTCTGTTCAACTACACAGAAGAATTGTAATTTGTTACAAGAACTACAGTAGAAGCAAGCAAGATTTGGGGGGCATTCAATTTTATGGTCATGCAAGTAAAATTTGAAAGAGTCATTATACACAGGTTTGACTGTATAGTTGAAAACTTACCCAATAATCAACAAAACAATATCAGCAAAGTACAAAGAAAAACAAAGGACTTGGAATAAAACATATTCAAAAGCAAACAAGTACAAGTATTTGAGACTTCCAACATAAAAAATATATAAATTGTCCTACTTGTAGTAGAAAAAGGACACGGCTTATAACTTGAAAAGCGAAGAAAAAAGGACAAAAATCTGAAAAACACACTAAGAAAAATTTCCATGATCTTCTTCAGATGTGAATACATTACAGCAAGCCTTTTTACTTGCCCGATAAAAGAATGTGATACCAATCATTTCCTGCTGGCTTGTAGAATAGTTTTACTTTGTTTTCTCTTTTAGTTGAACAGAAGTTTTAGTTGCCCAATGGGGCAACCAATCTAGACATTTTTATATTTTCTTTCCCGATATAAAATTCTACTTGCCCCGGGCAGGCAATTGGGCAAGAGCTAGTGTCGGGCCTAACTACATGCAAGCTTTCCGTAGATTGTGACCAACTCCTAGAGCTAATATTAGAATTGTGATCAAAGTTTCAACTTTGTTCTCCTTGTGAAATACCAGTACAGATGAACTGTTATGCTTATATCGCACACCATGTGTTATACTATGATGACAAACAAATTGAAATGGTTTATTCTCCATTATAACACGTACATGTGCATTTATTACTTCAAGATCTCATATCGATATAATACACTAAAAGGTATTTTCAAGTCCCAGTCTTCTCAGACTGGCAAAAGGAGAACAGTGTCTTTATGAAAGTATCTTTAACCCATTCAGGACTGATGGATTTTGCTATAACCTGTATTCTGCATAGACCCAAGCCCGAATAATTTCCTGAATGGTCCCGAATGGGTTAAAGTTAGAGCCGTTGTAAAAGAATGGTTGAGAATACCAGTATGGTAATGTGTGTATGTTTGGCCCTAGGCAAGTATGCAAATCTGTGTAAGCTATCCCTGGATGTCTAGTAGCAGAGAGCTCTGTATTATTAGAAATAGGATACAAGCCTTCTAAACTTCCCCTAAAGTAGGGTTAGGTTTCCATTAAAGGGACTAGTAACATTGTCCAAATTCTCAAAATCCCATTGGAATTCTAGCGGTTCACTCATACCTTGTTGTGTTCATATTGAAAATAAAAGCATGGGACAGGTTTCGGTTTGTAAAATTTCCCTTTCATTAAAAAGATATTTACGATTGAAGTGTTCAGATGTTAAATTATCCACTGGACCACGAAAACCGTGTACAAAGGGAGTGCAATGAGAATAGGGAATATCACTTTGCATTTTTGCTCATTACTCAGCCATATAACATCCATTTAACTTGAAATTTTCACACAACACCCAGTGGACATATCAGATAACAATAATATACATGTTATCAACCATTCATCACTGTTTGCACATGTCAACAAAGTTACTAGATCTCTTTAAAGGCAGTTTTAACCCCTTGTCAAAGGGAACCTGTTGGGCTATGTACAAAGTCTATTTTCCCAATTTCTCTAAAAAATCAAAGAGCACTAGCGCCTTTCTGTATCCAATGCTTGTGTAATGACTAGATTGAAGAAGTATGAAGGCATTCAATGTGATAAAAGCAGTGCATTACATCTAGAGAACATTGTACAAAACATGCAATGAATCAAATCACACTTTGGTCAATGAATACTCAATGCTGATTGGTTGACAGGTAACTTGTGCACAATCGGATCAAGCTTTTGCCTGTTTGTGTAATTGTGCACCGGAAACACAGGGACCCTTTCATCCACAATCTATGAAAATATGTATGTCGACTGGAGTCTCGGTTCACCGTGCCCATAGTTCACATTGAGCAATAAACCACGATTCTTATTCAAACCTTTTTTTCTTCTCCAGTTATTTTAATGAAAAAATAAAAATGAGCAAAGAAAATTGGGCTTCGCAGGGAATCGAACCGAAAATCAAAGTGGCTCAATAGTTAGAGCACAGGTCTAGCAATCCAAAGGTCTCGGGGTTTGATTCCCGGCACAAAATTAATGCGTTGCCAAGAAGTTGAGCCTAAACGCACCCCTGCTGAATCTCTGCTACATTGTGCTGTGTGTCTGGAAGATAAATGTTTGCAATTGATTTAAATGAGATTATGTCATGCACTGAGTAATGGGCATGTACACAATGTGAAAGTCATGTGCATTCAGGACATAAACTTGTGAACTAACTCAAAGCATTGCCAAAAAGTTGAGCTTGAACATGCCTCCCTGCTACATAGAGCAGGGTGTCCTGGAATATAAATGCTGGCGATCAACTTCAATGAGATGATGTCACTGATCGAGTCAATGAGCATGTTTACACCAAGGTGAAGGTCGTGGACATTCAGACACAAACTCAAACTCATTAACAAAATCAAAGCGTTGCCCAAAAGTTCAGCCTGAACACACCAATATTGAATATCTGCTATAATAGAGCAGGGTGTCTGGAATATAAATGCTGGCGATCAACTTCAATGAGATTATGTCACTGATCTCGTCAATGGGCATGTTTACACCAAGGTGAAGGTCGTGGACGTTCGTTCACACACAAATGCACCTTTTGATCACTACGCCACATGTCACAGACAGTTGCATATAGCCAGGGTCAATTCACACCAGGGAAATAATCAAATTAACATTTTTGGAGGGCTACTTTTCATGCCAAAAGCTAGTAATTTTGCCTGCTTTTACTGATAAGTGCATAATTCCTGTCACTTCTAGTCGTATATTTATTTTGGGTATCATTAATAATGGGTACAATCAATGTTTGTGAGACCAATGTCATCTGTTTTGATTGATAACTGGAGGCTGCCATGTTTTACAACTGCACTTACAAAAGCAGGTTAAGGAGTCTGCTGCTATGTCAGTGATTACATAACCAATCTTTTTACAGGGGATAATTGCGAGGGTTTGATTTGCTGTTGCACCCCTATATTGAATGGAATAACCCAAAAATGAAGAAGAGACAGGATAAATATCAAAAGAGGGGCTCACCTGCCCCTAGCCTAGCCCCCCCCCCCCTTTTTATGCCACTGGCCTAAACCAGGTGTAGGCATCTTCATAAGCTGCTGCTGGAGAAACAGTTTGGCATCGTAAGGGCTTGATTGGAAGGCTGATTGGATAAATGTTTGCGCAAGTGATTTTATACTGTAGATCAATTTTAAACTGTTGTAATGTTGAGGAAATGTCCCGTTTACCTTGTGTGTGCGTCACATAATGTTGATCATCTTAACAGTATAATATTAAAGGGGATGACGGCTGATATTAATCTGTTCTTTACCAGTTTGTGAAATCCCCACAGAGTTAATACAGGGCCCATAAGGTTCCCTGTAGGCAATGGGTTAACCAGTTCCCTACTAGATTGTGCAATCCCCATAGAGTTGATACAGGACCCACCAGGTTTCCATAGGCAATGGGTTAACTGGTTCCCTACTAGAAATTGCAATCCCCATAGGGCCCACCAGGTTTCCAAAGGCAATTACTTAACCTGTTCCCTACTAGATGTTGCAATCCCCATAGAGTTAACCCTAGCTTGCCTACAGGAACCGGGTGGGCTATGTACAAAGTCTATGGGGTTCTGCAAATCTCAAAGGGAACGGGTTGTTTTTTGGCCCATGTATATGTGAATGTGGCAAGCGGATCATGTGTGGTAGATTTGATTGTCGCAATAGTTTGATTGAGATGACCGCTAGATTGAATGATCGTGTGTTTGTTTTACATGATTACATTCGATAACATTATTCTTGCTATGATAAGGAATATCCTGTTACTGATCAATGATTTTTTAGATCACATTGTGCATTGAAACAGTTCCCCAACAATCGCTCTGCTTAAAGTTTTACATAAACCAACAAACCTTTCTAACCCTAACCCTTAAACGTGTTGTATTTGTATTACTGATATGTGACTGGCTATAGCAAACCCTGCACTTGTCAGTAAAATTCAAAATGTAGATTTTCATACCATTAGAAAGGCCTCATCAAAGCTTCCATTTGATGCTTTGTTCTAACGAATTGGTCAATAAGTATGAAACAGGTTTGGGGTTTTCAAAATTTCTCTTTCATTACAAAGATATTTATGATTGAAGTGTTGTTCTAAAGGGTGTATAAAGTGAGTGCAATGAGTTAGCAAATATCACTTCACCTTTTCGCTCATTACTCGGTCATATGACATTCATTTACCATGGAATGTTCACACATCACTCGGTGGACATATCAGATCACAGAAATACACATTCAATCAAACCTTTGTCGGTTAGTGCACATTAAATTGACGTTACCAGATCTCTCTTACCCTGACTTAATCTAAAATGATGCTCACTTATATGCATTTATGGGGTCGATTTCTGGTTAGGTGTAGTGTAATTTGGGGGCTAATAGCCTCTTGGTTGTGAAACATGTGTGGCAAACAATTATCTCCAGTTTGCCATTCAGCAAGATCTCAAAATGCTAGATATTAAATAACCTTTAGATATCATTCCAGGTACCCATATTTAGATCAAACATAATGACTGAAATTCAAGCGTTACTTGTGCATTTTCAGTATTTTAACCCATTCAGGACTGGTCCCCCGAAAAATACATCCAGCTAGGGTCTATTTGAAGAAAAAAAAACATGTTACACCAAAATCAATCACTGGTTAAAGTGAGAGATGCCAGTGAGTTTCAAGTCGAAGCCTAAAACTGATCGTGATACCTGATTTGACATTATTTATTACCAATGAGATCAGAATTTTAGGTTAACCCGTTCAGGACGGACTGATTTTGCTACAACATGTATTCTCCATAGACCACAGCCCGAATATTTTCGGGACCAGTCATGAACGGGTTAACGGGGCCTGTAAAATCCCTGGCATCCCTGTAAAATGAAATGAAAGTGTACTATCCATGAGAAAGCTCCAAGCGATTTTGGATGAATTCGACAACCTCAAAGTATCTCTTTAATTATACCATGCAGGCCCCAGTCAGTCTCAGCATCATTCATGCAATGCGAGCTGTCCAAACATTACATCAGGGGTCCGACAAATGAACCCTAGATCAAAATTAACCCTTATAATTCCATGGGTTAATAGTGTACGTGTATGTAATATGGTTTCCTACGATCCATCATGCTTCACTATTACTTTTTCAGCAAAAAAAAAAGAAAAGATTACTAACCCTTACCTAAATGCTAACACTAACCCAAACCTTAATATTTGCTAACTCGGTGCACTTACTTTGTAAACAGTGGAAAGTCTCCCAGGGAAACATTCAAATCCAAACACTTCAACCATGAACACATCCTTTTTAAACGAAAGAGAAGTTTGGGGAAAAAACAGGACCTGGTCCATGCCTCTATTGGTAATACAATCACTATGAGGTATTAGAGAGCTGCTAGGGTTCAAAGTAAATGTTGTGGATTTGGACAATAATACTTGATCCCTTTAAAATGGCCCCTAGATCTCCACTGATTAAGGTCTAAAGTGTCAACACACATTGCTGCAACATTATTATTGATGTGAATTATTATTGATATGTGAAAATTTGGTAGCATGAGATATGACAGAGAAATTAGCAAAAAAGCACAGTTGAAAATCTACCATGGAGACTTTCAAATGCCAGATTGGAAGTAAAGTTTTTGGATTTGGACAATATTACTATAGATCCCTTTAAATGGCCCCTGGAATTTGTAGTTTTAATTTGCATTTCGGTGGTTTCCCCTTTCTTCCTACGGCAGTACAGTACTAATTTCCATTTGATTAGTATTTTATTATTACCTTTAAAGGAAAAGGCCCCAATCACAAACTAACGCAATAATGAAAAAATGTGAATTATTATTGATATGTGAACATTTTATAGCATGATATATGACAGAGAAATTAGCAAAAAAGGCACAGTTGAAAGTCTGCCATGGAGACTTTCAAATGCCAGATTGGAAGTAAAGTTTGTGGATTTGGACAATGCTACTTTAGGTCCCTTTAAATGGCCCCTGGATCTCCGCTGAGTAGGGTCTAGAATATCAACATACATCACTACAACATCTATCAATCAAGAAGCCTAAGAAACTAAATTAAATGAATCTTAGTGATTTCATTATCCATTAGAGATACTAACCAACCCCCTTCAACATTTGTATATCCATTTGGATGCACAGAAAACAACTCGCTAAAAACCACCCTAAAAAGAAACTGCCTTGGACCGAGACTACACCACCTATATATACCTGGCGCTGGGCCATAATTGTCCTCTTTCAAACGCGCACGACTACCGACGCGGGGAGGACGGGAGGGAATTTATGAAGGGGGTTGGTTAGTATCTCTAATGGATAATGAAATCACTAAGATTCATTTAATCCATATCGAGATCCCTAACCAACCCCCTTCAACATTTGTATAATCCCTGACCCACACAAATAGCATACGGGAAGTATACTTACTGACTGGAGGAGGGGTCGGACAACGCAGACTACATCTACATAGGGCCAGCCGCCAGAACCGCCTCAGCAAGGACCGGGCCTCCGGCCACCACGTCTCGCCGATAACATGAGACGAACGCATTTGGCGACGCCCAGCAAGGAGCCCGTAGAACCTCGCCCAACAGGGGCTCCGTTAACGAGGGCCCACGAGTCGGCCATCGCCCGGAACTCGTGGGAATGGACAAGTGACTAAAAACAAGCGTATCATGTCCTGCTGCGAGAATCGCCAGCATCATTAACGAAGGGGAGCCCAGACGCGGCCATTGCCCGGGTCTTGTGACCCCGGGCCGGCGGCTGGGCAAAAAACTGGGTTCCCAGTAATAAACAGCCCCCTTGGACGGAAGGGCCGACCACCACCCCTCTCTTACCAGCCCTGACCTAATGCTAACAAGGTGCGCCAGGTACTCCGCCTCGGGTCAGGGCCAACGCCAGCAGGCAGGCGGGCAGGACCGGCTCCAGCCAAGGGAGGCCCTCAACATAGGCTCAACCTGGAGCACGGACCAAGGCCTGAGAACACCGGTCGAGACCCAGGACGGTACCAGAGACCTGGGAGATGGGCGTCGTAAACAAAACGCCTGCATGATTCGGGAACTAGGCTCTCGATGCAGTATAATTCAAATAAAATTATTAAGTTTGCAATTGGCAAGCATTTACCAAATACTTGCATTTCCTTTACCATAGGCAAAACAACAAATGAGCCATGTTCTGGCCCTCAAATTGCAAACTCCACCACTACAATACTAGCCAAATATTGTCACTATAAACCCATTCTCATATAAATAGAGCGCCATGACGAATACCGCAGATACACTGCTAATGTTAGTGCCATCAGTAATAGGCAACCTACATACATATTAGGTCACCTCAAACATGTGTATCACTATTTCATGTGAGCTACCCCACATAAGCCAAATAAATGACTCTCAAGGAATCTATTGTCCATTAAGACTTAATTGCCCCCCCGCAAATCATCCTGAAGACCGTGGGGAGAAGGAGCCATTGAGACGGGAGGAGACGGCCTCGCGTCCCCCCCCGCCAGCTTATATCTGCAACGACCATGGGACTGTCGGGAACCCAACCCCGACCGACCGTCCCTGGAGGGGCGGAAGAAAAAACCCCCCAAATATCCTGCATCTGGAGCATTTGTAGGGACCGGAAGGAGAAACGACAACCGGCACTAGGACCACCAAGCTGATGAGGAGGCCGGGAACCTGCCAAGACTCCGCCGGAGCCAACAGCCTCATGCGTAGGCGACGGAAGGCATCTGAACCACCCGAAGGAATCACTCGTGACTTCAGCTCGATGATGAGGGACCTAGCGACCTGACCCAACTGAGTATCTCTGCAAGGAGCAGACGAAGTACGACCTCTGAAAAGAGAATATCCGGACTCCTCGAGATCGTGGGAGCCTGACACCACCGACACCTGCCGAAAGGGGTCCCTGGAGAAGGACTTCAGGCCAAATGAGAAGGCCTCGGCACTGAACTGACCGCAACCCAACCTGGGAACCGAGAGACTGCCAACAGCCTAGGCGAACGGGGGCGTGGGGATGAATGGAAGACTCCATGCTGAAACAAGGGACATCTAGAACGGCAAAAAACCGAGATACAATATCAGCCGGGGAGCCTCGTACGCAAGGGAACCAACGACACCGGATCAGGTTTAGTTACACAGCAACGGGGCTGAGGAAGAAGAAAACCCCGACTGTGTCCACGGAAAATTCAGTCCTCCCCCGGAAAACGAGGTATAGAATGTTGGGATACCAAGTTGGCTAACCACCCTATCAAAGCCAAACTGTCTTAAATGCAATGGCCAGCCCGCCATCCGTGCACACGAGCATTCGACTGAGAAAGGGGAATCGAACTGATGAGTAACCGCCTTAACGAGGCTGACCCTATGATACAACTCCTTGTCCACAACATAAACAACGCCGATCGCGTGGCTTAAAACCAACAATGGCCCACTGGCCATCGCAACGGGTCCCGGCGCATAACCCAGACCCACAGGCAACGTTATGCCCTGAGATCGGGCTCAAACCGGGCCGGATCCACACAGGCCTAGGGGAGATAGTAGTAGACAACAAACAAGCCATAAGACAAGAGTCGTGGCGACCCTGCCAGGACGCAACCTAAAGCCCTGGCGATCTCGTCCGAACACGAATCTGGACCCGCCTGGTCCGCAAACAGATGCCTCATCCTGCCGCCTCGCGACCCTCACTCGACGAGGGAAGCGAAACCTCCACAAAAAATATAACTGTCCGGCGCCCCACCTAGACGCCCGAAGGTAAAAACCAAAGGGAAGTCGGTGGGGGGGGGGGGGGGCACCGGCTCCCCCCCCACCCCACGGGACAAGAGCAAGGACAGCGATAAGGGGACCCGCCAGGGGTCACGCGGGCACCCCGATAGGTCTACCGCGGACAGGGATCCCGGGGGAGCCAAAGGAACCAACGGAACCAAAGGAACCCGCCCCGCGCAGCAAAGGGCAGCGGAAAGGGGGACCCGCCAGAGGTCGCGCGGGCACCCCGATAGGTCTACCGCGGGCAGAGATCCCGGAGGAACCAAAGGAACCAAGGAACCAAAGGAACCTACCCCGCGCAGGTGACTAAACACCCCGTGGCAAGTGACGCGCATCAACCCGTGCGTCAAGGACATGCGGTCAAGACGACTATATCGAGAGAATTTTAATACAGCTCACAGCATGACCTACGTCTAGACGGGGCTCAAACCATACTCCCGCTCCTCAAGAATCAAATAGCATTCACTGAGAGCGACAGGAACTTATCCATATGCGTAACCAAAATTTAAATACAAGCCATAACATGGCTCCTTTCTTAATTAATTTACCGTGGCAATTATCAAAAATTACGCTAGCGTCTAATAGCCCGGGGCGACACCCTGGCTAGCGCACGGATCGATCCCAACTACCTAAAGTAACGGGATCTCCTGGAAGCCACATCATAAAATCTATTCCCTCATACATTGTCGCACTGTCATGAGCAACGAGTATGGGACAAACTTCAAATTTAACTCTAAATATCTACACACCAAAGAACCATATCACATAATGGTGACCCCAACGTGATGCGAACACGCAGTCTTCTGACCTGGAGTCAGAGGCGTTACCGCTGCGCCACGGCACCCCGAAATGTACATCACATCCCCCTGTACCACAGCACCAGGGGGAGCGCCGACAGAACGGACGAAACAGCCGCAAGGCTAAGAGTACTTACCCACGGCCTGGTGGGAACTGGCCTACCGAGACCAGGTATCCGGGAATAAGCAGTAGCCCGTCCATCCTGGGTAGATATAACCAGCGTGGTATGGTCGTAAGCTGGACGATGCCCAGTAGGCTCCTGGATGCACTGCTGACCCACGTGCGTCAAAGGCCTCGGAACGAGCTGGCTACTCCTGCTTGTGAGAGGACTTATTGGTAAAGGTAAGAAGTGGCCCGGGGAATAACATCTTTTACCGTGGCGAACCCCAGCTAGCTTTAATATAGCTTAATTATCTAAAGCTGGGGTTAGTCGGCCTTACCGTACCGCCTGCGACTTACAACCGGGGATAGCACCTAGGCTGGCGCAACGGTCCCGGGCCCTGCAGTGATAGGGGGACCGTCTTCAGGATCACCCTACAAACCTTAAGCCAAGGGATCACCTGGGTGCCACAACATTGCCTCGCCCAACCGTGAGGCGCGAAAGGCAAAACGGGAGTGAAAATCCATTCCCCCTGGTCCCAACTCAACTCGAACCGGGGGAAGAAACCCGGCCTCAATTGCCCTGACTCGCGATCCTCGCTACCCGAGGCCAACGAGAGGGCAGCACAAGACCTAGCTTAGATACCACACACAACAAACTCACCTGGGTGTTACATACATTGTGTTGCCCACCTGTGTGGCAGAACGGAGTTCCAAAAAAAAAACCATACCCCCCCGGTCCCAACACACAGCGAACCGGGGGAAGGGAACCCGGCAACAAATCTCTGAGCCTAGCCCCCCCGCGGGGGCTGCGGCGCGGAACGAGACACCCCCCCCCATCTCGGGGGGGGGGGGGGGGGGGGGGCGGAGCGCTGCTGCAAAGGCCCCCTCCGAGGGGGCCGCGCTATAAATAACACGAAAAAACGGCCGAAGCGCTGATTAGATTTCCACCACCGTGGTACTCAACTCAATCACATTCCTATCGGTTTCTAACAATTCTATCAACTACTGACAACAATCCCAATTGTGTTAACTGACCCCGAGGCCCAGTGCTACCACCGAGAGAGGGGCTAGTAATAAGGAAGTGACAACAATAATACAAATCTAGACGATGCAGGTTTGAGACCTGAAATATCATACCGCTTGTCAGCCTGATAAGCGGTTTACTCTAAACGAAGGAATCACGTCATGGGACTTACCCCTGGTCCAGAGGGGACTGGCCTCCCTCGGTCAGGAATCCCGGGAGAAGAAGTCACTCGTCCATGCTGGGTGCGACGTTTCGAGTGCACCGGGCGCGGTGTCCCGCGCCCGTCAAAAGCTATGGAAAGAGCGGACTTACCCGGCTTGCGAGAGGACTTACGTGTGCGGTGAGAAATGGCCCGAGTCTTGAACTGCTCACCGTGGCCAAAGCCGGACATCATAGGCGAATTACAACCGGGGACGGCACCCCGGCTGACGCCACGATCCCCGGGCCCTACGATGATAGGGGGACCGTCTTCAGGGGACCCTACTAACCTCTAGCCATAGGATACCCCTGGGTGCCACAGCTACTGCTTCGCCCATCCGTGAGGCGCGAATTAGTAGCACGGGATTCTAAATTTGGTTCCCCCGGAACCGACATTGAACGACCCGGGGGAAGGGAACCCGGCCTCAAACTCCCCGTCTCGTGACCCTCGCCGGACGAGGCCGACAAGACGTCCACCCAACCATCATCCGATGTCATACCTAGATGCACAAAGGAACAAGGTAAGAAAAAAACCAAAGGAAAAAAGGGAGGTTAGCATCCCCCCATAAACACTCAATTATTATTTATTTATTTTTTTTTTTTTAACAAAAAATAATTTTTTTTTTTTTTTTTTCAAATTTTTTTTTTTTTTTTTTTGTCCCTTCGAGGGCACCCCCGCACTTTTTTTTTTTTTTTTTAAAGTGTGGGGGAGGGGGGGGGGGGAGGGGGGGGGGGGGAGGGGGTGGAGGGGCCAAGAACCCCGACACCACCTCTCCCCAACACATGTTTCAACCCATGGTGACCCCGACGAGGCACCACCCCCCCTCAACAAAACAAAGGCCAACAAAGGACAAGCCACGACCCCGAGGTCGAACCAACACACACCACAACAAGGTTATAAAAACAAAATGGCGGGCATGCAAGAATACGAACATGACATCAAAAATAAAACATAAAAAACTTTCAACATCATTCATGAATCGAGCACAACGTCTCCGAAATGATTGACGGCCATGGAAAGAGAGGAAGCAACATTATACACGAGCCAAGACGCAAGACCCCCCGAACGAGGGGGCCGAGCAAGCCCAAATAAAAATCAATCTTATACATGACCCGAGGTATAAAACCCCGAGAAAAAAATTTAACTGAGAGTGAAAACTCGGACCGAATCTCGCCCGTAACTACGGGGGAACACTCCCACCGCGAGCCGTCCGAAAATTCACGCATGCGTCATTTTCTTAACCACCAACGGAGCGCCAGAAAAACCTAACAGAAAGCTCCGAAAATGGTCTCAAAATCGCTTCTGACAAGGTCCAAGGACTTACAAATCAAATAGGGTTATTGCGCTACACTGATAGATAGAAAAGGAACGGTCTTACTTTAGATTGTAGACTGCTACGAAAATTCTTAGAATCAAATGTAAGAGCGCGATTTTCAGCGTGACTGTCTCTAAGGCGTCGCAAATGAAAGAGGACAATTATGGCCCAGCGCCAGGTATATATAGGTGGTGTAGTCTCGGTCCAAGGCAGTTTCTTTTTAGGGTGGTTTTTAGCGAGTTGTTTTCTGTGCATCCAAATGGATATACAAATGTTGAAGGGGGTTGGTTAGGGATCTCGATATGGATTAGTATTTGCATTTAGACCGATATATCTAAGCTCAAAGTAGTATTTGCATTTAGAGTGATTCCCGCCTCCCTAGCATTTGCATTTCGAGCGATTTTCCCCTCCCTACTAATTACCATTTGATTGGAATTGTAGTTTCAATTTTGCATTTCGGTGGTTTCCCCTTCCTATGGCAGTACAGTACTAATTTCCATTTGATTAGTATTTATTTTGTATTACCTTTACAAGCAAAAGGCCCCAATCACAAACTAAAGCAATCATGAAATAATTGTGTCGCCACGGGCAGATAAAATCAATCAACCGCTTGGTTTTGAAGACGTCTGAATTGTCACGATTTATAACGATTGATTTGAATTACTGTGATTATATTATTGCTCGCTTACAACGAAGTACGCAAACATCATCATGGGTTATGTATGAACAGGAACCTACACAATTTATCTTGACAAATTGTGCACTAATTTAATTAAAAATACAATTGCAATTTGTTACAAGATGGCAATGTAATAGTCAGTCTACTGCCAAAGTGCATATATCTTTATGTAAAATATCAAGATAAATTTGATTCTGATATAACATGCATTCTGAAATGCTCCCTGTGACTATTTCCAGGGTTGCCAACTTTGAGCCTGAGGTGAGAGTGAGACATTGCGAGGGAGCGAAGTGACTGAGCGGGGGGAGGGTGTGGGAGGGGGGTGTCCCCCCTCCCACGGTAGGGAGCTTTTGCATATTTGGACTTGAAATTGTGCAATCTGGTGCATACCTAGACAGGAAACTTGTGCTTAAGATTGACTGTATATACCTGGGAAAGTGTGTTATGTCTGATTTGATCGACCAGAAAGTTTTAATATATTTTTCACGAAGAAAACAAATAATTGACACACTAATATATATGCTCCCCAACACACACACACACACACATATTATTGTTCCAACATAAACCATATGCAACATTATTTTGTCTGCATGGTTATGGCGATGGTTTCGCTATTTACTCTGCCACATAACATTCATTTAACATGCTCTTGGTCATGATTATTTCCATCCCGAAGGTATGTCTTGACCCCTCGATATCCCTGTCCTACATTTGAGACACATGGATGTGTAGCTTAACACAATCTCAATTAGTACTAAGCTATAAAAAGACACATTTGATTTATCACTGCATGATGTAGCCAGGTCAATCAGGGGGGTTAAAGGAAACTTGGTAACTTTGATGGACAAGAAATTGCAACATTTTTATTTTGGAGGTGAAATATCAATATTCATACTAACATGTATGTCTACAAATCTGGGCCCATATTCATAAAAGCTTGCTAGCTTAGTAACTTGCTAAGTCTGATCTGGATGACATGGCTAAAGATCAAACACAAGATATTTTAGTTGCTAACTAGGGTTCGTACCTAAGGCTTACCTGGCTAGCCCTAGTTGGGGACCAGGAAAACTGTTTGTTGGTCAATAAACTGTATTATTGGAAAAACACTTAGCAAGAAAGTAAACTAGCAGGGTTTTATGAATGTGGGGCCTGGAGATACAAAAGTTTGAGTGAAAATTATCACAGGAGGAAATCTTACATAAATTGTCACCATTTTTCACTAGGTAATCAGCTTTCCTTTTCTATGAAACTTTCACATCTCATTCAGAAGAATCTTACAATAATGATTGAAGTCTCAAATACCACTTTTGGAAAAATGCCATGGAGTTTATATCTAGTCACTTTAATATACTCCGCAAAAAAAGAAACTGGACACTTGTACAAGTAAAAATATTTCATATTTATGTACGATAAAGTGTACATTGTCATATATCAAATTAAAGGAAACTTAGTCCTCTACATGCAGGGTATAAATTAAAGGTGTGATCGTTCATGCGTGAAATGTCATGGTCAATTTAATAATAATAGCAAGGTCTGTTTTCAAAAATAGCAAAAACAATGGAGGACCACAACATTCGATTGAAATGAAAGTAAGCGTTTCACTTAAAACAACTTGTCCGGGGCAAGTAGATTATGACATTATTTAATTTTACTGTTATGAACAAACTCTGAAAATACACATTTTCCAATGAAACAGGGCCAGGCTATGACAGCATCATCATACTGGTCTGTTTTTGAGGCATGAAGCTTGTCTGTTTCACGTGTCCCCTGCAATTTTAACCATAGTTACCTAGAGAAATTAAATGTTAAAGACAGCCCAACTGTTTGACCAAGGGTGACATCAGGTTTGAAGATCTTTGGACTACGGTAGAATTCTTGAAAATAATTTTGGACCATTTTTCATGCTGAAATAAGGGCACAAACTGTGGTTTCGGCTAATAAACCTTTGACATGAAATTGCTCATTTTGTTAAATTCGGATGAAAACAAAACCTTTAATGTTCACAATTTGTCTTCATTTATACTTGTTATTGAGATGAAGATAGAACAGGTCACATTTATAATGAAAAAATATGCCATGTCATGAAAATAGTGTTTTAGAGTATGCTTATCAATATTTATATGGTTGAGTGGATGTTCAATTTTTGCTATTTTTGAAAACAGACCTTGCTGTGGTTAATTGACCGTGACAAGTCATGCATGAATGATTTCATCTCGATTTTATGCCAATATTGAAGAGGGTAATTGTATCTTTAATTTGATATACAATATCATATATTTTTATCCTAAATGAATATGAAACATTGTGTCCTATACAAGTGTCCAGTTTCTTTTTTTGCGGAGTATATCTTACTCTTAGCCCAAACTATTGTTTGCTAAATTTTTGGGGGTATCCTGCAAACATGGTATACCGATACATGTCACACCCATCCATCTCATGTTTTTACATATCTGAGAATATATAGGTTCGATTTATATAGCGCCTAATATGATAAAAATATCATCTTTAAGCGGTTCACACTATTATTACATTGTGCGCACCATCTCCACTCCCTGGAGAGAATTCCTTCCAAGCGGCTAATGTGCATTGAGAAGATCGTACACATAACAGCTCATACCTCCTACTGGATCCCCATTTATACACCTGGGTAGAGAGCAGCAATTGTGGATAAATTGTCTTGCTGAAGGACAAAGGCGGTGGGCCGGGTTCAAACTCGGGATCTCACGATTGGAAAGCGCACGCCCTGTACCAATCTTGCCACACCACATCCACAAAGTTACAGAGTGCCTTTAAGAGTCCTTGCACCCTAAACATAATATGATATGTTGATACATGGCTGAAAATGGACACTACAAATGGTGGCAGTGACAGCCAATTTATCAATCGCAAGCAATTTGGTGTGATAGAGTGTGACAGACAATCACATCAAGATGATCTTGTGGTTGGGATTTTAACCCATGACCTACTGGGAACAAAGCCGCCCATGGATTAACTCTTTGGGAATTGGTAAAAAATCTAGTAGGGAACAATACTAAATGTATCTATTGTATACATTCAGGAACAAATCAATATATCTGGTCCTATGAGTAGTGAGACATGAGTCAACCATGGCACTCAGCGGGTCAGCCATATCTTTTATAGAGCTCCACACTTTCCTATTTTGCTAGTGGTCCGGATGGGCCAGTCAAATATTTTTCCAATTATGAATTTCCAGTAAAATTTTAGTCCAAGGGAGAGTTGCGTAAAGTGCTGCCATAAATCGCAAGTCAGAAAATGCCTGTAAATGCGCAAATCTGATTGGTTCATATGCGCATGTTTTCTGATTTCGCATTCAATTGCAACTTTGCGATTAATCCCAACTCCTTATGCAACAACCCCCAGCTATGTTTACAATTAATTTGTTTTTGCAATTTACGATACACTATCACATTTGTTTTTTTCATTTCAATTTGCATCCAACAAGAATTTTGTTACATAATTTTCAAAATAAAGAAGAGATCAGCCTTGAATGAAGCCTAAACTATCACATAAGAGTCAGTGTTAATGGCGGTTATGTACCATAGCTCCCTTTCCAAGCATATTTCTATTCATTGTAATGTTCATCCATCAATTGAGAATTATGCTGCATAATCCGTAAAATAAAAAAATGAAAAGATCAGCTTTGAACGGATTCTACGGTATCACATAAGATTCAGTGTGCTAGCCTAGCCCCTTTTTCATTTCAATGTTCATCCAGCAAGAATTATGTTGCATAATCCTTAACCCTTCCGGAACTGGTCCCCAAAATACGTGGGTTGGGGTCTATGGTAAATAAATGTTATTGCAAAATCAATCAGTTCTGGGCCCCGTAACATAAAGATTCACGATAGATCGTACGATTGTTCAATTGATTGTAATTGGTCGTACGATTAATCGTACAATTAATTAATCAATCATACGATCAATCAATTGATTGTACGATTAATCGTAAATCTTTATGTTACGGAGCCTAGAGCGGGTTAAAATAAGAAAATATAGATCAGCCTTGAACAGAGTCTACAGTATCACATAAGGTTCAGTGTGCTAGGGGTCAGATAGCGTATAGCCCCCCAAACGTATTTCTTCTCATTCCAATTTGCATCCACCGAGAATTAATTACCGCCGCATAATCATTTCTCCATCTGAGCGACTGGCTGAAACTTGACCTACTATTTACGACAGGAATCGAACCGGCGGAGGCGATGATAAAGTCATCAGCATCGGGCGAATTATCTCGTAATTATCCGCTCCCAATCACATCCGTATTATTGCGAGGCCTAACTCGTATTGGTTTAATCACATCCGTATTAAATGAGGCCTATAACTTGTATTGGTTTTGGCGCCATCGCAATGGATGCTGAGGTATTTCGCAGCCGGGAGGGTGGGAGACCTAGGTTTAGTCTTGTTTAAAGGGACTCGGTAACATTGTCCAAATCCTCAAAATCCAATTGTAATTCTAGCGGTTCCCTCATACCTTGTTGAATTCGTATTAACCATAAAAGCATGTGACAGGTTTCGGTTTTTCAAATTTCCCTTTCGTTAAAAAGATATTTACGATTGAAGTGTTCAGATGTTAAATTATCCACTGGATCGCCAGAACCGTGTACAAAGTGAGTGCAATGAGTTAGTGAATATCACTTTTCATTTTTGCTCATTACTCGGCCATATAACGTCCATTTAACTTGAAATTTTCACACAACACCCAGTTAACACGAAGTTACTAGATCCCTTTAAACAGTGACGCTTCATGCCTTACGAGAAGAATAATATGACATTTTATGTAGTAATTATCCACACCAAATCACATCAACTAATTTAATGAGGCCAAATTTGCATTGCTTTTTAGCACTAATGAGATTGATGCATGGCATTATAGTATTGTCATTTCATGCACATCAAATCAGGTACCTCTCTATACGAGGGGGGGGGGGGGGGAACTAGGTTTAGTCTTGTAACAGTGACGTTCATGCCTTACAAGAAAAATAATATTGCATTTTATCTAGTATTTATCCACACCAAATCATATCAACTAATCAAATGAGGCCAAACTCTCATTGGTTTCAGCACTAATGATAGGATACATGGCATTCTAGTATTGTAATTATGCACATCAAATCACCTAGTGTGATATTATTAGACCATAGCCTATGGAAAAGATGTGGCACAATTCAAGCTTGTGAACCGAGTGAATGAATGAATTAATTAGTAGTAGTAATAGTATCTAACAATGCCTGTACATGTATAGCTGTAATTAATGTGATAACAATTATATTAGTAGTGAAAAGCAATGTGGTTTGTCCTTTAAGGGATTTAGTAACTTTGTTGAAATGCGCAAAAACTGGCAAATGGTTGATAAAATTGTTTTTCTGTGATCTGATATTTGCACAGAGCGAGGTGTGAAGGTACTTGTATATTTACAATAACTGGATAAAATCACAATTTTAGAAATTGAACTAATGAAGAATTACAGATTTCTGGAATACATTCTTAATTAATTAAGTTCTAGAGATAGTTGCATTAAATTTCTGAAATCAATATTGCATTGTCATCAAACTTCCTAGGCACTTGCATTTAACACAGTGCAATAACTGGATAAAATCACAATTTAAGCAATTTAATCAGTTGAGATTTGTTCTGATGTTTTGATTAAATTCCAGTTATTAATACATAATGACATTAAAGTGTCCATATCTCCCTCGTAGGATCACTGTACAGAGATTGAATGAAAGCCTCATTTGATGAACTCAATACAAAACTGAATAAAACATTTAAAAATTAAATGCAAACATAATTTGTTGGGATTTGATGGAACTAAATGTAAATTGCAAACATAATTTGTTGGGATTTGATGGAACTAAATGTAAATTATTTCTAAAGTCAATATTACATTGTCACCAATCTTCAGAGTTATTTTGTATTAACACATTACAAACTGATAGATTTAGCTATAACATGCATTCTCCATAGACCCCAGCCAGAGTATTGTGGGGACCAGTCCTGAATGGGTTAAACACAATACAACAACTGAATAAAATCACCATTTATTTTGAGGAATTGAATAAATTGAGGTTTTCTGATTAAATTTTTGATTACATTCCGGTAATGAATACATCTTGTCACCACAGTCCATATCCACCCTGCTATAATGATTACATCGATTGAATTAAATTCCCATTTAAGGAACTCAATACAAACTTAATAAAAACCCATACAATGGAATACAAATAGATGTTTAGATTTGATGGGACTAAATTAATACAGCTTTAAAGAAATGTGCATTATATTTCTCAAATCAATATTGCATTGTCATGAATCTGCCAAGATTCCAAGACTTGCCAAGACTTGTATTAAATGCAATACAATGAATAAAATCACCATTAAATTTCTTGATTACATTCCGGTAATCAATCCATCTTGGCATCATAGTCAAACTACCCTGGTACAATGATGACGTTGATTGAATAAAATTCTCATTTGAGGAACTCATTACAAAACTGAATAAAACCCAGATTTGTGTACAAACAGATAATGTTTGGATTTGATGGAACTAAAATTAATTCAGTTTTAAAGAAATGTGTGTTATCCCATCAAGGATGGTGTCCCACATATTTGTGGGATGGTAGTCCTACACTTCAGCAAGAAGAGAAAGGAGAAAGAGCATAAATTTCTCTATTTTTAGAGCCCTATTTTGTTACTCTACCTGCTTTAGTTATTTTTTAATGATTTGTATTATTTCGTAAATCGCTACAATTTAGGAATATCCTTAAATTGGCAACACAATGTGATATTTTAAAAACGGATTTTGGCATTCAAATTGGCAACTTTGCGGCAAAGTCACTTCATACTTGTCTTAAATTGTCATTAATATTTTCCACCTATTTTTATGTCATTAAAAGCTAGAACAAAATTAGGAGTTACCAATCTAGAGAGGAAAATAATGATCAATTTTGCCTTAAAATAGCTCTCGTCCTTGATGGGTTATATTTCTCACATCAATATTGCATTGTGGTGAATCTTCCAAGTTACTTGTATTAAACACAATGCACTAACTTAATAAAATCACCATTAATGAGGAGTTGAATTAATTGAGGTTTCCTGATTACATCCCGGTAATCAATCCATCTTGGCATCAAACCACAGTCTATATTATCTACCCTGCTACAATGATTACATAGATTGAATACAATTCTCATTTGAGGATCTCGTTAGCAGCTCATTGCTTTATCAACATTGGTGTTGGACAAACGACGAGCGATTGTTGGATGGATGCCAAATGACAAGATAAGATAATGAAAGCGTATCCAGCGAGTTTGTATTGACCCTACATGTACGTGTTTGGTTTGTGTGTAGACGTGAGAACGAGAGGTGGGGTAATTCTGTCTCAGAGCAAGCCTCCACACTAACTTTTATTTCTCTCTGCTGGCCCAATCGGGCAAGTAAAATGATAAATTGTCAAATTTTACTTGCCCAAAGAGAAGAAAAACTTGCCCTTTATTAAACATCTATATGAGATTCACATGTAATGAATTGCATTCTACACATGGACCCTTGTAGTTGAACAAAAACTTGTATACTCGATCGGGCAAGCAAACTAGACCTAGAGACACGGATTTTCCGCGATCGCGGAAAATCGCGGAATTGACCATTTGAAACGGAAAACGGAAAGAAAAAAAAAGATTTTTTTTTTTTTTTTTTTTTTTTTTTTCCTTTTTCGGAGCCCGTTCCGAAAAAAACGAAACCGGGACCCGATGGTGACGGTCGGGAACCAGTGTGACGGACTGAACCAACTCAGCCTTAATCATTAATAAATAATGTTAAAGATATTTACTCTCTGCCCTCTGGCCTGTGGTAAGTCCTTCCTGATATCAGGCATGACACATTCCCCCCAAATTTTGATGATTTGTGGGTGAAAATCATGATTTTACCCTACTCATTGAATTTTGTATGGAGTTCTATGTAAACGGAATTTGCAGTTTTTCACATGTACAAAGTCTATGGCAAAACGGAATTTCCGTTTTTCAGGCAGGTAAAAACGGAATTCCAGATTTTCTGAAACGGAAAAGGCCTTTTTTTGAAACGGAAAATCAGTGTCCCTATAGACCACTTAAGAAATTGTACTTGCCCGACCTCAATTTTTACTTGCCCCGGGGCAAGCGGAGTGCTAGTGTTGAGCCCTGCTCAGAGGTTTATGTACAATGTACTTAAACCAGTGGCATAGCTAGTTGACAAGAACAAGAACAAGAACAATAAAAATCATATAAGGGAATATCAAGAAATTGAAATATATACATTAATTGTGCCGCAAAATCATTTTCATGCCCCCTATGCATAAGTGCTACAGGTCCTGAAATTACTTGAATGCATTTTATACCAAAATCTCATCAGTCTTAATGAACACTGAGATTCATGTGATATACAGTCAACCCTGCCTTAGCCACCAGCCCACCACCTGTCCATAGCATCCATCTGTCTATAGTGACCACAAAATTGATTCCCTGCAGAGAAAAACATGGGACCTGTCTGTAGAGGTCACCTGTCTACAGTGGCAACTTTTCTTATTTCCCCTATACTAGGTGGTTACTCTACACAGGTTTGACTGTATATACCAAAATCACATCAGTCTTTATGGACAGGTTTAAATAATGTCAGTTCTTCCTATAGATGTGAACTATTTTGAGGAAATAATGGTGTAACGGGTCATATGATGGCAACTACAGTCCTAGAAAAAAATAGTCTTGAACAGACGAGAGCCAAGAGGTGCTTTTCTTTGAAGCTATATAGTTTAAAACTCACCGCTGGAACGATCCCACGCAAGATAGATACATGACCCCGGGGCCTCGGCTATTGTATGTAAACGGCAAGTAAATTGCTCCATCAAGTCCATTGTTCAGACCTAGCGGAGTAAATCTGTGGGTTTCTTTTCACGTCAAATGGTCCGTGAAACACCGAAAAAGGGCAACAAAATAGCAAGCACGAACTTGAAAGCCCCATACTCATGCATCGGCGAAACGGCCTTTTATTCCGAAAAAAAAAGAAACATGCGAATAAAAATGAATATAATGGCTCAAACTTCAAATGAAAATCTGCTGAATCACAAGAAGGAAAGAAAATTTAGCAACAAAGTTATTAAAGGAGTTCAAATGCATACGTGAGGGAATGACAGGGGTTGTCATTAGCCCTTGTCCCATTGCCCTGGCAGGTATTCATATCAGCAAGTAAAATGTCATGAATGGTACGAGCTTAAAGGGAGCTTGTAACATTGTCCAAATCCAAAAAATCTTACTTTGAACTCTAGCGGTTCTCTCATAACTTGTTGTATTCGCATTACCAGTAGAAGCATAGAACAGGGTTTTTTTTTTGTTAATGTCCCTTTCGTTTAAATAAAGATATTTACGATTGAAGTGTTATCCACTGGAAAGTTATAACTGTGTACAAATTCTGTGCAATGAGTCTGTGAAATATCACTTTGCATTTTCACTCATTACTAGGCCAAATAACATCCATTTTACATACAATTTTCACACCTTACTCAGATAACAATAAACATTTTATCAACCATTCATCACTTTTTTCACATGCCAAGAAAGTTACTAGATCCCTTTAAAGGCACAAGTCTTTTGACTAATACATGTATATCATTTCAATTACAAAAGATCTCTAATGACAATGATGATGACTTTAAATGGACGAGATAATTACGGGAGAAGAGATTACAGTTACATTAATCACCTCATCCACACAAAAGGCAACCTAAGTATGACCCGTTCTGCAGAAGAGTAGACTTGAAGGTTCAAAGTCACACGCAATTTAATACCCTACTTAATGTATGTATCTATCCACCCATCCATAATTACTCAATTTTCTATAGTAATTCGATTATCACCCCACCCCCCCCCCCCCCCCCCCCCCAAAAAAAAAAAAAAAACTCTGGTATTTGTGACCGGCTATACCAAAACCCTGCACTTGTCTGTAATTCATGTTTTGAAGAAATGGGCATTTTAAGTTCACATAATGAGTGTAAAAGACTTATGATTGTAAAATTTAAAAAATCATATCTTCCCCAATTATTGACCAATTTGTTAGAACAAAGCATCAAATGAAAGCTTGTGACGAGGCCTTTCTAATGGTATACAAATCCGCATTTTGATTTTCACCCACATTTTGTTATGGCAATTACATTGCGGGGTAAATTAACATATATTCATTTTGATGAATATATTAAAGGGTTCCATTAACTTTGTCAAATTCAACCAAAATCATTTGGAGCTATATTCACACTGCTCTTGTACCTTGTTTAAAAAGGTACACCTGTTTATTCATTCTAAAGGTTTGACTGTACAATGTTATGAGACCTGTCTATAGAGGTCACCTGTCATTGGAGGCCACTTTTCTTGTTTCCTCTAGGTGGTATTGGTCACTGCACACAGGTTTAACTTCTCATGATATCAACATGAATGTTATTTAACAACAATCAAGAACACGATATCAGTTCCATGAGGATGCCCATTGTTTATGATTTACAACCGGTGACGCATACAATGATGTACTAAAAGAGGTCAAGTCGCCTAGCAATAATCAGAACAACTGGTGACTCGATCCTTCAGATCAGTCGTATCTTTTGAACTTGAAGTTTATCGCTAGACGACTTCCGCTTTCGCTACTACAATGATTGATAAGGCAGGTCCGGGTACGTGTGGAATCACACTTTGTATAAAACAAAAAAGGGTGTCATATCAGTCGCGAGCACTTTGCACTTTGTTTATACTTACAGGTGACAAATGCAATGATGCGCAGAGAGGAACTGAGGAATTATCAAAGTTTCTGGTAAACCGTCGTTATCTCTCTTGCAGTCCATCACTAGATTTCTGCTCAAACTGAATAAGTTTATAGTTTGGTACGTGTTGACGTGCACCTCACAATCTTGTTGAATATACACACTCGGTCAAACCTGTGCATAGTGACCACCTAAAAGGTAAACAAGAAAAGTGGCCACTGTAGATAGGTGACCTTAAAGACAGGTCCTGTAACATTGGTTTTTCTCTGCATGCATGAGATCGCTGCTGGTGGCACGTACTATACTGATAGACAGGTTGGCTGCTAAACTGGGCAGATTTGACTGTAATAGTTATTGCATGTTGTAATGTACACTCAGTCAAACCTGTGTATAGTGACCACCTATTAAAGGCAAACAAGTGGCCACGGTATAGATAGGTGACCTCTATAGACAAGTCATGTAAGAATGGTTTTCTCTGCAGGGGATCACTTTTGGTGGCTACTGTATGTGTGTGTAGGGTTCTATTTACATAAGTGACCGCTAGAGACAGATTTGACCATAACAGATATTGTCGTCGGGTGAGAGTGATAAGAGCGTTAAGTCCATTTTGGGCTAAACTGAATTCTGAATACCCATCTTGTAGATCAGAGCTCCCTCTATATGATGCTAATTTTCATCAGACAGTAATTATTTCTAATTTTTGAAATATTTATCATAAAACAAAGAGTGCTATATGGTTTCTACAGGGCTCCCAAGTACAATTAACCCATTCAATACAGACTGATTTTGCTAACATGCATTCTCCATAGACTCCTGCCCCATTATTTTCTGGACTAGTCCTGAATGGGTTAATGACTTAGCACCCTTCTCTTTATCAACATACCATGTATAAACCAGGAGCTGGGATGTAGGTCCAAGGTCGCCAGTACACTATCTACAATTACAGGTGATGTAAAGACAGCAAACCCGGCCATAATCAGACGACTGATAACCTCTTCAGTTTTATATATCTCAAAGTTTAGTACTTGAGGACTTCCGCTCATATGCCTTACTGATTGATAAGACAGTTGGGGACGTGTGGACTTGTACTGTAGACTTGTACTTTTACGTTTTGTTTGTTTAAAGCTGTAATATCATAGTCTTGGGAAATTCCCCCCCCCCCCCCCCCCCAATAAAACAAACAAAACAAACCAAAGTCCAAATTATAGTTTAACTACACAATCATGTGAATAAACATACAAAACAAACACACAACAAAGTCTAAAACTGACCATAACTTTGAAATATTAGCAGTCTACATCGTAATGAAATGCTGAAAACCCCTTACCTATCAAACTGCTTGCGTAATAAAATGAGAACTAATGTTAGTCCAGTCTACAACGTAGACTATAGACGATTATATAAAGAACCACACATATCTGCATACAAGGAACTGTATATATAGCCGCTTGGAAGGGATGCTCCCCAGGGAGTGGAGATGGTGCACACAATGTGTGCTGGTTTGCATTGTATCCTATGACCAGGGTAGTAATATCATTGTCAAGCGCTTAGAGATGGTTATCAATCATATTAGGCGCTATATAAATGGAGTATATTATTATTATTTAAGTAATACTTTACAGAGTGCAGTTTTTCTTATTAAATATCAATAATGTTTTTTACTTTGTCTACTGCAGAGGTAACATAATAAACACCTTCTAACAGATCAAAGTGGTTATCTGATCCAGCATTTTTAATTTGAGTGATATGAAGTTTTATGATTATTATTCAAAAGCAGTTTTCAAACACCCATTTGGACTATCTTTGATAAGACAGTTTGGAAAACGAGTGGACTTGCACTGTATTTTTCTGGTCAGCAAAAAGTTTTGTTTTTTCTGACAAAACAATTGGAAATGTATAGACGCACGCTTTTTAGTTTAGTGTTCTTCATGATAAGATAGCAAAGTATGTGTGTAGAAGCCATCTTTTGATAAGACTGTTTTAGGGTACGTGCTGACTTGCACTGTCAATTTCTTTTGTATCGATTCTCTTCTAAATAAACAGTTTTGGAAACATGTGCTACGTGCTAGATGTGCCACATGCACTATGCAGTGTCACGGTCTGATGGCTCATCTCCTTTATGTAATAGGTGCCTCAGAGATCACGGTGATAAAGCACAAACTTTGTTAGTATCACATGGAAATGTCAAAGTAAATATTTAATACCATGCATGGTGAAACTCAATTATGAAGAAGATTGAAAATTATCTAATGCTTTGAACCCCTTGTTACAGGAACCTGGTGGAATATGTACAAAGTCTGTGGGTATTTCAGAATGTCACAGGGAACTGGTTAATAGGAATTTTGATCTTTTCATTTTTGTTGAAAACCATTTGTAGTGTGGCAACATTGGTACAGTGTGTGCTCCCCAATCAGTGAGCACACTCTACCAATTAGTGGGAATTCGGGTTCAAAACCAACATGTGAATGCCCATTGTATTTGTCTTTCTATTCGTCAAGACAAAATCCACTTTTGCCGCTCTCTACCCAGGTGCATACATGGGGAACGTGGTTTTTTAGCTTGAATGTGCTTGAATGGCGACTGGCTAAAATACTCCATAGGGAGTGGAAAATGTGCACTTTTTGTGTAGGAATGGTTGCAGTGTGTATCCATCGGGGCCTGGAAGGATGGGAACGTGGTTCCTTAGTACTGCATGCCTATGGTGACTGACTGGAATACTCCCCAGGGAGTGGAAAATGTACACTTTGTGTGCAGGAATGATTGCAGTGTGTATCCGTTGACCCATGTGTATAAATGGGGACCTGGAAGGATGGGAACGTGGTTCCTTAGCACTGTGTGCGCCTAAAAGTTGATTGGCTGGAATACTCCCTAGGGAGTGGAAAATGTGCACTTTGTTTGTAGGAATGATTGCAGTGTATGATATCCACTGACCAGGGTTATAATAGTAATGTAAAGTGCTTTGATCTAGATCTCGAGTAAGGGGGGGGGGGTGGGGTGGGGGGGGGGGGGGTAAAATAAGAGCCCCAAATGAAGATGGTGTTTTAAAAAAAAAAAATTTAAGTGGAATTTCATCCTGGGATTATGTTTTGTTTGTTTGTTTTGTTTTGTTTTGTTTTGTTTTGTTTGTTTTTTTTGGGGGGGGAGTAAATTTTTCTTTTCGGGTAAAATGTGAAAATTATTTTACTTCCTCGAACAGGCAAGTAGAAGTAGAACAACAAGTTTGTGCAGAGGCATGCACTGCCTACTCTAGATCCAGGGTTCATGTGACAACCAAAAAGGGTGAGGGTAAATTTATTTATTTATTTATTTATTTTGGTATACATTTCAAACTGATCAGCAGCAGTGCTGAAAGGATCAGTGTACATTGAACATCAAAACATACATAGTATAAATAATACAATATAGCAATTGTTAAATTCGAATTTGAATGAATTGGAACATTAATGTTAAGTACAAAATTTACAAAAGTAAATCACTGTAAAATAAACAAAGCTACACTACACAAAGAACAAATATCAAATCATTGTGCATAATTGCTAATCAACCACATTTACAACAATGAATTGTATACAGTATTCAAGCAAGTAAAATGTGGAAATTCACCATTTTACTTCCGGGAACAGAACGGAAAGGGCAAACCTGTAGAAAAAAAGTTAGTGTGGAGCAGGCTTGCATAAGCTTCCACTACCTACCCTAGATCCAGGGTTCACAACCAACAAAAAGAAAAGAGGGTACATCTCTCTAAAGATCCCTGGAGCACTAGATCCTTCTCAATCTCTACTCCTCAGCGCTGAATGTTTATTCCAGATGTTTGCTATTGATCCACACATTTTATTTCAATATTCATGGACCTTTCTTCTTCTTCTTTCTTTCCAACGGGGGAGCTGGTTATCCAGGCACATGCAGCCAGAAGTTAACCCTTTCATATACTAGTCAGTAGACACTTCAATTTTCCCCTTAAAGGGATCTAGTAACTTTTTGCCATGAGCAAAAAGTGATGAATGGTTGATATTATGTGTATTGTTGTTATCTGATATGTCGACTCAGTTATGTGCGAATATTTTAAGTTAAATGGACATTATATGGCCAAGAAATGAGCAAAAATGCAAAGTGATATTCACTAACTCATTGCACTGACTTTGTACACGTTTACGACTATCCAGTGCCAGTGGATAGAACATCTGAACACTTCAATCATAAATCTTTTTAATGAAAGGGAAATACTAAAAATTGAAACCTGTCCCATGCCTCTATTGATAATACAACTAGGTACAAGAGAACGGCTATAATTCCAATTGGATTTTGAGGATTTGGACATTTGGCATTTGGACATTGTTACTATAGATGCCTTTAAGCTCTGTTGTCAGGCCCATATATTTCCATATTTTCCATTCTATGTTTACATGTTTGAGGCTAATGCTAGAATGGATTAAAGCGAAAAGGTAAAAAGCTTATAAAGGAAAGCATCTATATCGGCCAAACTAATTGATAAATATTGTTATAAACCTGGCACAAACCAGATGGATTAAGAAATCAACTTACGGATATTTGCGAGTGATCACCAGAGCGATGCACTTTTTGTATAAATTTTTTGAAATGGAAGGAAACATAAGCTCCTGACCTACACAAGCATTGAATACCAAGGGGTTAGGAGAGTCCTAAAAAACCTAAGGCTAAAAACCAACAGTCCTTTTTAGGACTCTCCTAGAAAGAATACCAACAGTCCTTTTCAGGACTATCCCAACAGTCCTTTCTAGGACTACCAACAGTCCTTTTTAGGACTCTCCTAGAAAGAATACCAAGTCCTTTTCAGGACTACACCAACAGTCCTTTTTAGGACTACACCAACAGACCTTTCTAGGACTACCATAGTCCTTTTCAGGACTCTCAATAGTCCTTTTCTGGACTCACCAATCCTCTACTCTCACATGGTGCAACCGCAAACCACGAGTATTATAAGTGTATTGAAGGTGGATGCTATCACAGCCAGCCTAAGAAATGAGAATCTATTTTTGTAATATTGTCCTGTTTTGGGTTCATATTATCACATATTTTGAAACCTTAGAAGGATAGATAAGGAGGGAGTGGCATAGCAATTGGGGGGGGGGGGCATGTGGTCCCTAAATAATTTGACAAAACAATAGTAGAGAACAAAAGGGTAAAAATATATATTTTTGCACATAGAGTTTGCCCCCAATAAGTGGCTAACCCCAACCCCCCCCCCCAAAAAAAAACAACAACAACAACAAACAAACAAACAAAAAAACGAAAAAAACATGAACCCTACATCAAACCACTGTTAAAAATAGAAATAACAAAAACATGTATAATTTGAAAAACTGTAAAGGTAAAATTCACCTTGAATGTGCTTGGCTTCCCCCACCCCATAATTGGCTTACCAACTCAGCCCCCCCCCCCAAAAAAAAAAATACAAAAATAAATACAAAAATAAAATAAAATAAAAATAATAAAAATACAAAATAACTGGAAGCCTAAACTAAACCACTGTTGATTATAAAAGAGAAATGGAAAAACACACATATTTATCACAAGTTTGCAGGTAATATCTATTTTTGGCCTTTTCTATTTTTAGAGAAAAATCTGATTATACAATTTTAAGAAACCAAAGACGGAAGAGATTTCTAAAGAAAGATAGAAATATAGCTGGTATTCTTTCCAAGCTTGGTGGTTATACATGTATGTCTATGCTGGAAGAAAATCACATTCTATTTTCTTACTTTTCTGTTCGAAAGAAAATCACATTATACCATTTTATTAAGAAACCAAAAGGAGGAAGAGATTTGTAAAAGACAAACTAAAAAGGGATTATTCTGTGATACAAGTGATACAAGGGATAGTTAACCTGTTCCCTTCGAGAGTATAGAATCCTCATAGACTTTGAACACAGCCCACCCGGTTCCCGTAGACAATGGGTTAATGTAGACAAGAAGATAATAAATACTAAAGATTTACACCCATTTGTGAATCTATAGCACCAATGTGCTATAAAGTGTGCTCACATATCTATGCAAATTGAGTACAATATCAAACAAGTGAAAGTATATTTAGCATCATGGTACATTTTGGTATCAACTTCTCAGATACAAGGGATATTATACACACACAAAATACAGAAGATGATACTAAAGATCCACCACACCCACGTATAGTGTGTTTAGTGTGCTCACATGCTTATATGCAAATTGAGTACAATATCAAACAGGTAAAAGTATATTTAGCATCTTACTACCTTCTGGTATAAACTTCTAAGATACAAGGGGATATTATTATTTTTTATATACAGAAGATGATACTAGTGAGTTTCACACCCATGTGCAAATCCATAGCACCAATGTGCTAAGTGTGTTCACATGTCTATGCAAATTGACTGGACTGACAAGATAATCCGATGGGAAGAAAATCTGTACAGCTTTATGTTCGCATAAAACGGGAGGGGGGGGGAGAGTAAATTTCCTATTTCTCCTTCTTAGTAATGAGCTGCCTCCTTCAAATCTCTAAAAAGCATGGGGGGAGGTGCGCTCTAGTTTGCTTGCCCGATTGGGCAACTAAATAATTGTTAAATCTTCAAGAGAACAATGCAATGTCATACTTACAAATCTCATCTTGAAGTAATTTAAGAGGGCAAGTAAAATGTCGAAGTTAATCATTTTACTTGCCCGAATGGGCCAGTACAGAAAAAAGTTAGTGTGGAGGCTTGCAATAGCCCCCCCCCAAAAAAAAAACAAAAACAAAAACAAAACAAAACAAAACATGAAGCCTACACCAAACCACTGTTAAGAATAGATTTTAAAACAAAACATGTTTACTTTGACAAATGTAAAAGTAAAAATCAAATACACATAGTACGTGCCTTGTCTCCCCCACCCCATAAGTGGCTTACCAACTCAGTCCCCCCCCCCCCCCCCCACAACCAATAGCTACACATACGCCACTGCCTGCATCTCTTTCAACCATTCTATAAACCAAGCCTGGATTGTCTCTGGAGAAATGCACAGAAATCATGGAAGGAGAAAATTGTCAAAATTGGCCTGGCCTAGAAATCTGGATCCATTTCACGAGTGGTACCAATTGCTCGTAATAAGATTCCTCCAATCTCCAAAACAAACAGGTAAATATGCCCTAGAAACACACTCCTATACACAAATAAGCGCACACATACATATAAACACACTCCGATACATATATAAATGCACACATACATATGAACAAACTCCTAAACACAAATAAGCGCACACATACATATAAACACACTCCCGATACACAAACAAGCACACAAATATAGATATAAACACACTCCTATACACATATAAGCCCAACTATACATTATAAACACAAATTATTAATTAACATGAATATTCACATTTAACCCATCCCCTTCCAGATTCTGAAATCCCCATAGACTTTGTGCACAGCCCATCAGGTTCCCGTAAACAAGGGGTTAAGTATGCATTGTCTCTGCATAATTATTTCACGCAAAAAAGACAAGCACACACTTTTTTTATCCTCAAATACATACAAAATACATTCATGAAGGGGTAAGTTAAATTCTGCAAAAAGTTGGCCTAAATGGTTTTGTAGCTTCAACTGAAGCAGTAAAATCCTTAGATCTTACACATTTTCTGAAGAAAAAAAACATAGATATATCTGAGACAGTGTTCTGTCTACCTTTTCAAAGACTGCAGCCCCACAATGTAATTATATTCATAACATTAAGTACTAGTATTGCAGGACCAATAGCACAGTTCTTTTTCACAATACTTTTTTTCAAAATCCATCCATCATTTTTCCACTGTTTGGCCATGTTTTTTGTTACAAAATGTTGAACAAAATTGTGGTTGACATGATGGCATTGTCCAACTTGTCCAACACATTAGAATGATTATAACACGTTACATCTAAGAGTTAAAGGGATAGTTGAGTTTTGGTAAAGAGAGTAAAGTTGTGGTCAAACTGAATTTTAGTAACCTAAACCAAAACCTGCACAATTACATTACAAACTAATGTTTATGGATATTTTAGCCATTTCTGAACCGATTTTGATAAAATAAAGTTTATTCTGTCATTAAAATTGTATGCTCTTTCAAATTTGACACTCAGTTATTCATTATCTCACAAAAAATTATTTTGCGTAGCGCGCTCTATACCAAAAATCAACTATCCCTTTAAATACATTGTATATTCACATGCTTCTTATTTAAACATCAAATGACCTCTATGGCCCAATTGTAAACACAGTCATCTCTCATTTGTCATATGACCATTGATATTATCAAGTAATCTCATAATCTGGTGATTTTTGTGATTATTCTTGTCACTGGCTAATTCAGGTACAGTGATTGACAGCTGCCAGTTTAGCTTTAATACACTTGTTTGATGAATCGGTCATCATTCGCAAATATACAAATACAACTTTGTATGGTACACCTGCATATCACAGGTCGTGTTCACATATTTAAAAAGCACACATTTCTGTCCATTTAGTGTCCTTCCTTTCACAATTAATACCATAATTATGCCTCAATACTGTTTAAATCTAGACCATTATCAGCCACAAAAATATATTTAGCTGTTGTATAGAAACTTTTCAGTTTTCCTTTTTCTAACAGCTAACTAATCCATGAAAAGTTAACCAAAAATTTTCCAGATGTTTTTCATGCACACATACTAGTAAATCTACTAGTAAAGGAACGCATAATTATACAATTCTCAAACTACATCTAGATGCAGGCCCATTGGAACTGTGCTAAAAACTTTCTTTAATCTGAACACGACTAAACTTTGTTACAATATGCATTCTCCATAAAACCATAAATCCTAGCACAAGTTTTTTTGTTTTTCCTGGACCAGTCCTGTACAAGTTCAGCATAGGAAAGAGGGTTTTGAAGAAAAAAATGACAGACATTCCCCTTGTTCACACACACAATTTTCAGCCCTTAATCATGACTAAAGAATCAGCAGCTGACTATAGAATCAGCTTCCCATTAAAAATTCGTGTGTCTGAACGCTTACTAACGAAACGATGTATCGCTAGAGATGACTAGCGATACGCTGGTTTTATCGTCGTTTCGTACGAGAGCTGACTATAGAATCACGCTTATTCCGTGTGTGAACAACCGTAACTGGCTAATCATGACTAAGTGGGCGTGGCTTAATGCGAACGTTCGCTCGCACAGCTGCAGAGAGAGAGCGCAGACAGAAAAAAATGACAGCACACTGCGCAGTAGCAAACTGCGCACTTATACGATGTTCGGGGGGTTCTGCACCACCTGGATAACAGATGTTGTTCGATATTTGCTCTGTGCGTGTGAACATATACCAGGTTTGATTTAATCATCACTAAAGAAACGTCGTATCGCTAGTGATGATTCTATAGAGATGATTAAGGGATGAAATTTTGTGTGTGTGAACACGGGGCTTGTTAAACCTTTTTCCCCTTCTTTTATTCTTTTATCCAAATTAAGATCACCAGTCAATCATCTATACAGCCAGCATTCTTGTTTTATTTACTGGAGGCATTTCTATTCAAATGGTGATGTACAAGAGAAATCTTGTTTCCTCACCACACACAAAATAGAAGCCAAAATATGTCTGGCTTTCAATCAAAACTCCACCCCACTGAAGTATTCCACTCCGCATAACTCAGCCCATTGTTTCTTTTGTATTTAGGTGGAGGACGTTGAAATTGCCATAGTTTTCCTTTTATCTATTATTTTCTCTTTTTAATATATTTGAGGCGTTTTGTTTGGTAACAAGGCCAAGGTGAAAGAATGTAAAATGTTTCTTAATTATCCTTAACCAATGGAGTGTGTTCTGATTGATACATCTAATGTATATTCAGTCAAACCTGTCTTGTGGCCACCTGTCTACAACAGCCAACCTGCCTATATTGGCCACCAAAAGTGGTCCCTTGCACAGACAAATAATGTTATGGACCCCGTCTATAGAGGTCACCCATCTACAGTGGGCACATTACTTGTTTCCATATTGCGCTCTAAATCCCGATCACCAGACAACTGTTTGATGAGTCAATCACGCATATGTTTGTACACACTGTGAGCGATGTTTATTTATGCGATAATACGCTCATCGAAAATACTATAGAGCACAAGCGAGTACTGTATACAGGATCTTATGCGCGTTCGCGCAGGGCGTCGCAGAGTGGCACTCGGCCACTAGTAATCTAAAGCCGGACCAGAGACCTGTTACGATTCATGATTAATGTCCATCAATTGACTGATTGAGTGATTAATCCTGCGATTCATTGATTGAGCGAGTGATTAATCTTGCGATTTATTGATTGATCAAGTGATTTTTTTTCTTATGGTTATCTTATGGATCGATTGATTGTTCGAGTGATTAATCTCACGATCAATGATCAATCGATAAGCCATACGATGAATCATGAATCTGTATGTTACGAGGCCCTGATATATCCCAGACTCAGTCCTAAAATGAGTTAATATTACTCTATTTATGTCTATCATTTCTATTTTTAAAAATTCTTAGCATTATTGTTTTTGAAAATGCCAAAAATGTATGAAGAGTGTTCCTTAAAACCATTTTCTATACATTCCAAGGACACTGTCTTCATCATTACCTACTTTGATTTTCATTCTTTTCTTTTTAACAATATTTTGGAGTCGTATTGTGCAAAATAACAATGCCCAAATATGAATGATGGGTGTTTCTCGAGTCTCATTAAAATTCCTCTTTTTGTGTCTTCTTTATTTTCATATTTTATTTACGTTTGTATTCCCTTTTTTCTTTAGGGTGGTGCTGAAGCTATTGTATTATATACAGTAGTCTCCACTAAAGCACTTGTCACATACTACTGGATGGCGTTAACGAATGCCCGAAGGAAAGAAAAACTTTCAATCCGTTCGTCTCCATTTGTATGCGTTTCTTGCCCGTTTTTTGTTCGGCGAATGCATTCCTTGTCAGGAGATGTATGTTGTTTTATCCAGCAGAAAGTTTTGTGCATGCAGCAATGGAGATAACTTTCACAGCCGGATAATTTGTTTTCGCAAACAAAAATTATCCGTCGTCGGGCGTCCGTTTACGCTATCAGGTGATATGTGACAAAGGCTTTAAAGATGGTGTCATTCTTTTGCAGGTTTCCCGACGACGTTCAGTAAAACATTCCATAAACCACAAGCCTAGGATACTATGTACATCAAGCAAGTGGCTTTATAAAGTTTACATTGATAAAGATTTTAAATGATGCAGGAAAAAAACAATTGCTTTGTAGTCAAACTATCACTCGGGCTCATTTCCTTTCTGTTCTGAATCTACGTATCATGGATTATTTATTATCCTTGCTGTGTTAACGAACCAAGGTTAAGGAAAAAAAGTAATGACTATCATATCCTTAAATAAAAGTTGGTAAAATAATGTAAGTAACAGAATGTAGAGAATGGTAATTATACAGACTACAAAATGAGGGGGCTATTACTCTTTAAATCACCATTTTTTTCTTTCTTCTGTAACTTTCTGTAACAAAATGCTTCTATTGATAATATGAATATAACAAGAGATGTGATAACCGGTAGATTTCCCAGTAACTTTTGAGGATTTTGACAATGTTACTGGGGACCGTAAGACCGTCTTAACTGTCACGTGACTGTGACTGGTCTACGGGCATACGGATGGCGTTTTTTCCGATCACAAATGACAGTTAAGACAGTCTTAACATAAGACCCTTTCATGAAACGGGTCCCTAACGGGTTAAACCTAACATTTCTGCTTGGAGCGACACAACATTTTCAGTCTATAGAAGGCACAGTAAGTGAGACGATGCATGGACTTTATTTATGGAGTGATACTTGATACTTGTCGCCCAGAGCAAAGCACACAATAATGTTGTAGTTGTATATTGTCAGTTGTGAAAGAGAATAAGGCACTACATCACATTTTGTAATTTGGCGATAAACATGTTTCAAGTTTGAAAGCCATGTAGAAACCGAATGTAACTCTCGATAATATATTTGATGAATATTCAAAAAAAGTAAGACATAAGTGATATTTGAAAAATTTGCATCAAGTAACGGAGGCTCTGACCTACAAGATGGTACGCATAACTCAATTTAGCAAAAAATCGATCTTAGGCCCTTCTCACTCTCACAGGATGAAATGTTCTATATTACACAAGAGAAGTAGAGTGATGGACTGACATTAAAGGCCCATTGCAAACTGAACCTAAATAATGTATGTTTAGGGCTGGGGTCTATGGAAAATACATGTTAAACTACATTATTTGAAGTGACCCTCACTGGATTAACCTGTTCTCTACTAGATACGACAATGCCCATAGATTTAATATAGGACCTACTACTTTCTTGCAGGCAATGGGTTAACCCGTCGATCCCTACTAGATTTTTGCAATGCCCATAGAGATAATACGGGACCTACCACCTTTTCGCAGGCAATGGGTTAAGGTTGAGTAAATGGAACAATGTAAGCAGATTGATGCATGAACTGGAGTAATACTTGTCGCTTCGAGCCGAGCGAAGAAAAAAATTAATTTCTATGAAAGCAACAAGAGTGGAATGATGAATGAACTTCACATACCTACATTCCCTACCAGATAGAACATAGTGTGCCACAGTGTGAACACATTGTGTAGACTTGGTTAAATTGGAGCGTTTTAACTCTTAATGAGCCAGGGATTTTAATGCTCTATGGCATTTTTGTGTATTGTAACTAGCAAAAATGTGAGCTTGGCACTCAAGGAGTTAACAGTGTGAGCACTCATCACACTGTTTTTAACACTGTGAGCACACTGTGAAATTGCTGTGATACACAGTGTGGGCACACTATTTTACACACTGTGAATGCAGGAAATTTCACACTGTGATGACAATGCGTTCAGTGTGTTCACAGTGTGTTTACAGAATGATGAATGTTCACACTGTTAAATCGCTCTTAATTAAAAATTCACACTGTGTTCATTCCAGTAGGGTTAGCCCGCTGAGGACTTGAAGCCAATATACAAGGCTCGACACTAGCACTTGCCCGGTTGTCCTCCGGGGCAAGTCAAATATTTCATAGCTGATGGTCTAATTTGGTTGTCCGATAATGCCTAGGTCACAAATGATCCGGGCGCCCTAGCCCAAATCGGAGCATTTGTGACCGTAGCATAAGGCAACTAACATTTTTGGTCAACTCCAAGATAGGAAGTAATTCCTTATTTTGGAAGGGAAAGTCAATTTTTGGTTTGGGCAAGTGAAACTGGAAAAATTCATGATTTTATTTGCCCAATTGCCATCGGGCAAGTAGAACAAATAGGTAATGTGGAGGCTTGCAATATAATGTACATCAGGTTGTGATTAAATGGAAAATGTGCATAATTACCCCAAATCTAATCTGATTATTAATGAATTAATCATTTCAAATAGCTAGGTTGATGAACTAATAATGACTGCTCTGAGCAGAGAACAAGATAATATAATGTTCTTTGGGACCATGACAAATGGGATGATGCATGGTCTGCATAAAACCATCACTCTTTCTCAATTGTGCTTTTTGTCACATCACAGAACGGATGATGTATATGCAAGGTATTTAAACCCATTCAAGGCCCCGTTTCATGAAAGGGTCTTATCTAAAGACCGTCCTGTGACGTGACTATGACTGAATTACGCACATACGACAGTCGTTTGTACGTAATTCAGTCATAGTCACGTGACAGTTAGGACGGACTTTAGATAAGACCCTTTCATGAAACTGGGGCCCAGGTTTCATAAAACTGTCCAATTGTTGTAAATTGTAACTACTGTGGCAATGCGCCACATTACCAATGTCATATCACTGATTGGTGGTGCACACATAAATTCACCCTAATGTGTAATTAAAAGAGGTTTTTAAATAGTTGTTGATAATCTCTCTATTTAATCATTATTTCAACAAAACATCACATGCATTTGTATGTAAAAGGGTTGAAACCAATGATTTTTTTAAATAGAGCGCCCTCTTGTGTTTTAATGGCTCTTTTTAAATGATAACAGGCTTTTTATTTAGTCGTTTGTAATTTTCCATACCGTTTGAGCATGGTGGAGTTATAAGTATTAGTTTGTAATGTTGTTGTGCAGGTTTTGGTTACTAAAGCTCAGCCTTACCAAAACTGTACTACCCCTTTAAACAGAGCGTTTCGCTAGAGTGACATCGCTCCACTTCATTTCTCAGTTTTGTTCCTTTCTTTTCATTCCATTGCTGTACCCTATCTTGTAAACATTTTATTACCAATTTAAAAAACAGTAAATTACCATGTCACTATAAAATAGATAAAATAACCACTTTTTTCCAGTGGAACAATTCATAGAGATAAATACAGTACAGTATATCAAGATCCTTGGAGTGACATCGCTCCACTTCATTTCTTTTAATTGTGCTCCTTCCTTATAATGATGTACCCTAACTTTTGAACATTTTATTACCAATTACCCAAAGTAAATGTCCATCCCCGTGTTCACACACAAAAAATGTCATCCCTTAATCATCTCTATAGAATCATCACTAGCGATACGACGTTTCTTTAGTGATGATTTAATCAAACCTGGTCTACGTTCACATGCACAGAGCATATATCGAACAACAGCTGTTTTCCAGATGGTGCCAAACCCCCGAACATCGTATAAGTGCGCAGTTTGTTACTGCGCAGTTTGTTACTGCGCAGTGTGTTGTCATTTTTTTCTGTCTGCGCTCTCTCTCTGCAGCTGTGCGAGCGAACGTTCGCATTAAGCCACGCCCACTTAGTCATGATTAGCCAGTTACGGTTGTTCACACACGGAATAAGCGTGATTCTATAGTCAGCTCTCGTACGAAACGACGATAAAACCAGCGTATCGCTAGTCATCTCTAGCGATACGTCGTTTCGTTAGTAAGCGTTCAGACACACAAATTTTTAATGGGAAGCTGATTCTATAGTCAGCTGCTGATTCTTTAGTCATGATTAAGGGCTGAAAATTGTGTGTGTGAACACGGGGTAAGTCACAATAACCACTTGCTGTTGCCAGATAAAATACAGTGAAATACAAGAGGAGTGGGAAAGCCTCTAGTAACTGATTTTGGTGCAATTTGACAAAGTTAATGGCTCACTTTAACATGTTGTTAATACAAATGGCATACTATATCCTCAATCCCAAAGTAAGTTCCCAGTTACTAAAAGCCCACTTGTTGCAAGTACAGTAGTCCAATTCACACAGTTAAAGGGAATCAACACTCCCAAATAATTGTCTAATATTATATGAACGAGAACAGTTTTAGGAGTCCATTCCGAAAAAATGCTCAGCAAATTGGTTTTCCCCAAAAAATGTTATCATAATTTGAAAACTCATCATCATACTAAATTAAGTGTTCATGGTCTGCAAATTAAGACTAGTTTGATTGTTCAGGAACAAGGGTGGTTGAACAGTATGACAATAGAACTAGTCTGTTTCTGTGGACCCATGTATGTTTGTTTGTAGAAGTTATAATTTAAAAAAAAATAATTTAAATAATTTCGGAGACACATATTTCTAGTTGCTGGAGAAATGGATTACTGAAAATGACAATTCGTATATATGATGACACACGCAGTACCCCGGGGTACCGTTGTACCCCGGTATTCCGCGTTGTGTAGCGCCATCTTGTGTCCACCCAAAGTACAACCGTACCGCAGAGCAATCATGGATGCCGCTGGTGTATTGCGTTGTGCATGCAGCGCTGGTATGCACGTTACCCCGGCCGCAAAGAGAGCATTTTGAACGTAAATAAAGCATAACGAAAATAATTTTACACTCTTTGGTACCCCAGTGTACAGCCCTGAAAAATAAATAAATAATTAAACAAAATGGGGGGATTTTCATTTGGTACCCCAGGGTACCATTTATGTCATCATATATTAAATTATAATGTTGTGGTGTTGGTTCCCTTTAAATGCCTCTTACATACATGTACATTCTTCTGATGAAAGGTTTGCCATTTCAATCCTAGCTTCTTATTTTCTAAATTCTTAAATTCCGTCTTGCTCGCTTCCCCTCATTCAACTATGTTATTTTCCTGTAGTGTCCGGTCTCATTTAATGTATTATAAATGTATAATATAAATTACCAAAGGGAATGCCTTTGTTATAAGTTTCCAGAGTTAAATACCCGTGGCCTTCCTCTTGTTATAAAAGATTTGCAATTCGAAATCCAAATTTCTCGGTAATTTACCTCAGACATAATTGCACTCTTTTGTTATACTGGCTTCACCACATCCAGTGTAATCATAATGGGCTTGGGGGCTAGCGCTGAGGAAATACAAAACCACAAATGACGGAGTTTTAAAAGATCTACAATATTGGAAATGATTTCCTTAGCACTGCGTGCACCTACGAGGTTGCCTGGGCTGGAGTGCTCCCTAGGGAGTGGATATAATGTGCACTTTGTGTGCTGGATTGATTGCAGTATGTATCCGATGACCGGGGAAATTAGTGTTGCGCCGCGAGCATTGAAAGTCGGATCGTGCGCTATATAAGTAGTTACCATTCTTATTATTTATTACAAAAATGTTTCATCAGATACGGAATTAAATTAAACATTTTCCCTATGATTTCACATTTTGAAGTACTACAAACAGTATATAAATGCAATGATGCAGTATTCAGACACATATAAACAAACTATTATTGCAGTATTTGATTATATTATATTACATTTAAATAAGAACTACAAGAAAAGGCTCTCAGGATGAAGAGCAAAACAAACAAATATCCATTGTTATGAGCTTGAATAATGTGTTATTCCTCTTTTCTCAACTTTGTCATATAATATTCAAAACATATTGAAAACAACTTTGATACCTCTAGGATTAATTTTTAATGAATTTAAAATGATACTTTATTCCTGTCTTCGCAAACTTTTCATATATACATCATCTTTATTTATTCAAATCAATCAAGTGTTACAAACGTTACCCAGGTCCATGGCAGAAGTCTGCAATTGGCAGGGTGAACAGGATAATACATGTACATACAGACAAAATAATTGAAGACAATTTTAATTGAGGATTAAAACTGGTGCAGTTTTCCCTTTTACATGAACTTTCAAAATTAGAATGGTTTCGATAAGTCTGCAATTGGCAGGGTGAACAGGATAATACATGTACATACAGACAAAATAATTGAAGACAATTTTAATTGAGGATTATAACTGGTGCAGTTTTCCCTTTTACATGAACTTTCAAAATTAGAATGGTTTCGAACCATTGCAGACGACTTCCAATTTATATTCACAAAGATTATAAACCAATGCATAGTTAACCTAGTAGGGTAAGTATGGGATTTGGACAATCTACTGATATCTCTATTTTGCATTTTTACATAAAAATGATTGATTCAGGAAATGGAAATATCGACTACCGTACCATCCAACATAAAAATACAATGTTAAAGATAATTTTAAAGGACCTTATGTACTGTAAATGTTCACTTGGTCATTTTTATCTCGGCATATCAAACTCTGACCGATTCATAGCCGTTTCTCCTATGAATTTCAGGGACGAGCACCGCACTAAGGTATTTCTATAGCTCAGGCGGTAGAGTGCCGGTCTAGCGATCTGGAGGTCTCGGGTTCAAATCCCAGAGAAATTCCATTTTCTTTTCTCTTTTTCATTTATATTATTATATATTTCTGGTCAGTTTCTCTATATGTTTGATTAAATTGGGCCATATTGTGGAACATTTTTTTTCTTTCTTCAATTACTTTTGTGTAATAACACAACGAAAGCTAGAATTTCATCTTTCCTCGAAAGTATTCATTGGCCAGTGGTCGGTAAAGTGGGATTTCGTCGTCCCTTTGTACTCTCTCCTTTCAATCATGTTGTATAAACAAAAACCTCAACCCAGAGCTTATCAAGTTATGAAAACTCTATTGACATTCTCATTTTGCCCTGAATAAAGAGGAAATATTGTTACTTGGGCAAACTAAAGACGGATAAACATCGCAGAGAATGGAACAAAAATAAGACTGTCTCCACAACAGCTTTAAGACACACTGATAGACAAGCCACAGTAAGTGGGGAAGGGTAAAGGCCCGGTCACATATCATCGGATAGCGTAAATGGATGCCCAACGACGGAGAGTAAAAATTGTAATCTGTTCGTCTCCATACATATGCGTTTCTTGTCTGTTCCTTGTCAGACAATGTACGTTGTTCTATCCGGCGGAATGTTTTGTGCATGAAGCAATGGAGATGACTTTCACCACCGGAAAATTTGATTTCGCAAATATTATATTCGTCGGGCATCCGTTTATGCTATCCGGTGGTATGTGACCAGGCCTTTAAGTGGGGACAGCTGTAGTACAATACGTCTGTCTGCTAGACCAAACACTGCTTAAAGGGATCTAGAAACATAGTCACAATTCACAAAACTTACTTAGAACTCCAGCAGTTCTCACATGCCTTGTTGTATTTTGTATTACCAATAGCAGCATGAAACAGGTTTGGTTTTCAGAATGTCTCTTTCGTTGGAAAGATATGATTGAAGTATTCAGATTTGAAAGTCTCTCAGGGAGACTTTCAACTGTGTTACTGTGTTACTTGATCCCTTTAAAGGCACATGAAAGTAAAACCACATACAATGGGGAAGGGTAAAGTGGGGACAGCAGTAGTACAATAGGTCTGACTGCTAGACCAAACACATTAACTAATATCCCCTCTGGAGTTTAATTTTTTCTCATTTTGTTTTTCTTTCTTTTCATGAAGAAGAATGTCATCAGCATCCTGGAGTTTGATAGAAACTGGCATTCCTGCGGTCAAATATCTTTCAATTCAAAACCTCTTTCTTTTTTTAAAAATCAAACTTTCAAACTTTGGCGGAAACGTCTATCAATCAGGCTTAGTCTTGTCAAAGCAGAAAAATTTATTTTTCGTCTTTAACTATTTTGGTAATGTCCGCTCAGTTGACAAAAAGAACATAATATATTTCAATATCTCCTCAAAAAAGCAAACACTTCACAAAAGTTGAATATATCATTTATAAACCACAAATTGTTCAAACATTCAATGAAAGAGAAGAGGAAATGCATCAATCAGGACTAGTCTTGTCACAAGCAGACCTCTATTTTGTTTCCTCTATCAATTTTGGTAATGTCCACTCAGTTGAAACAATGGAAATAACTATATTATATATATTTCAATATCTCATCACAAAAGCACAAACACTACACACTAGTTTGATATATCATTTATGAACCACAAATTGTTCAAACATTTAATGAAAGAGAAAAGGAAATGTGCATCAATCAGGACTAGTCTTGTCACAAGCAGACCTCTATTTGTTTCTCTCTTACACTGGTAATGTCCACGCAGTTGATATAGTAGAAATTACTTGATTGATAAATCAATATTTCTTCACAATAGCACATGAACATCATAACTTTGATATTAATATCATTTATAAACCCTAATTGTTTAAACATTTAATGAAAGAGGAGAGGAAATGTGCATCAATCAGTCTTTGTCATATAAAGCAGAATTAATTTCCTCCCTTTCCAGGTCCCTCTTCCTAATGTTGATTCAGACTAAAGGGAACCATCATCCCAAAATAATATTCTTATAGATGAAAGGTAATAGTTTTAGTAGTCCATCCCACCAACAAGTTCAGAAAACTATAGGTTTTCAAACAAATTATATAATTGAAAAACTCATCACCACACTAAAGTACCTGTGTTCATGGGTCTGCAGTCTAGGACGTACACGTCTTACATGATTCTATTGTCTCCAAAAGTTTGGATGTATAGAATTGGCGCATTCTTAGATGTATGGGGCATACGGAACCAAGATGCCATGTTGGTTCCATAAGTGTTGGAAATTAATTGTATTGTTTATGAATTACACAACCCATTGCAAAGTATTGGACATCTATTTAATATCAAACAACGGTGACAAAACATAAGACTGCATGTGTTGTTCATGGCATGGTGGTCCCCTTAAAGACATAATAGAAATTGCTTCATTAATACTTTAATATCGCCTCAAAAAGGCGCATACACTTCATACATGTTTGATATATCAATTTTAATAAACCACAAGTTGTTTAAACAATTCATGAAAAAGAGAACCTTCTATCAATCAATCAGGATTTAATAGTCTTCTCATAAGCAGACCTCGATTCCTTTCCCTCTTAATGTTGATTCATGGTAAAGACAAATAAATAACTTCATCAATACTTTAATATCTGGAGCCTCGCTAAGGTGCATATGTATACTTCATACAAGTTTTATATTTAGTTTATGAACCACACGTTGATTTAACAATTCATGAAAACAGAGGAAACTTTATATATCAATCAAGATTTAATAGTCTTGTCATTAAATAAAGCAGACCTCTATTTGTTATCTCTTACACTCTTGATCATATCAGTTCAGTTGGCATAATAAACATGAACTCATTAATATTTCAATATCTCTACACAACGTACTTAATATTATTTTCAATAAACCACAAGGTGTTTAACCAATTTAGAAGAGTAGAGAAGACAAGGGTATAACATGTTTCAATTTAACCCATCCCTTCGAGATTATGAAACTCTGTAGACTTTGTGTATAGCCCACCCAGTTCCCGTAAGCAAAGGGTTAACCCATTGTGTACAGATGCATGGAATACCATCTATAACCTCTATGGGAATATCAATATGCCGGAACACAAACAAAACTAAATGTCCTTATTTCAACACGATTTTAGCATTTCAAGATGGTCATTTTCATTTTACCCACAAATTGACTTTAGTTAATAATTTCATCAGCTGGTCCGAGAAAAAATTTGTATATCAGATTGTTTTGCCCAAAATGATGGACCTTAAATGTCATGCTTCTAATCATGGATCTATCAGTTTTTGTAAATTGTATCCCGAGTTAAAATTACATTAATTTCCCACTAAATTTTGACCGTATTTTCACCTAAAACTCAGCCATAGAAAATGACATTTGAGAGTCTTTGCCCTTGAGTAACAAATATTTTACTGGTTTCTGTAAAGTTCCATTTCTTTTCGTTCCACGCTTTTGAATTGTTTTCAATCTATGACCACTTTAGATAAGTTTAGCCCCAAAGCTAAAATAACTTATGTTACAATTTCAATAGTAGCCTATTTTATGTCCTAACACAAAGCGGTGAACTCATTTTCACCCTTCTACTACCATACAAAATGGTTACAATAAAGAGTTTTGCTCTCAAGTTAAAGTGTACCACCACCCAAAAATAATATTGTTATAGATGAAAGGTAACATCTTTAGTAGTCCATTACATCAACAAGTTCAGCAAAATATGTTTCCAGAAATGGTTACAATAAGAGTTTTGGCTCTCAAGTTAAAGAGAATGAGAGTTGTATAGAGCCTAGCTTTCATTCCTAGCAGGATCTTTGTCAGGTCAATTGACAATTACTACATAAAGACAACAGAATATATACCAACACGACATATACACACATGTGTGGATAGGGGGTGGGGGGAGGGGTGGGGGAGGAGGAAAGGGGGCGGAAACACAAAACAATGAAAGCAACTGTGAGTGGATGAGAGTCAGGAATAAGTTAAAGAGAACACTATCTTTAAAGCCAAATGTTAATTTTGGGAAAATTACAGAAAAATAACTTTATTGGCCAAACTAATTGTTATACTATTTCAACAATACTAATCAAAGGGCTTGTGTGGAAAAATCTGAACCTTAGTAATATTGTTAAATTAAGAAGTATCAGTTGAAATATTTATTCATGCCGGTTTGACTGTCCTACTTGATCTACTAATGCGGTTTTAACTCAATTCAACCCTTATCAGCTGTGCTGTCATGGCATTTTTCATCTGAAAGTTGATTGATTTTTTTTCTTCAGATCTGAAGCGATACGAATGATTAATACTTTTAGATTTCTACATGGTTTAACCACTATTATATTGTATAAGAATGATTTATACAAAAGTTGATCGCTCTTCTCAAATCTGATGTGATATAAATGATTTATATATCTCTTTTAATTTTTGAAAATAATGTGGTTTAGCCCAGCTGCACAGATAATTTGATGAGATTAATTCATTTCAAAGTTCGTTATTAATCTTTATGATCATAGAACAACAATTGTTACCCATTAGGTTCTGATCTTTGATTTTAAAAAAGGTCCCATCCAAATCTTTCATCTCCAAAATAATTGTATGAATGAAAATGATTTATCTACAATTTGATTAATCTTTGCATGATCTTGAATAACTCAAAGTGCTCGTTTCCATTTCCCCTGTGTCTGGAAAGAAAGATAAATGTCAGTACTAAATCATTCAGAAAATGTTTCATTTAAAATGACCCTCTGACCACCAGAAAGCAAGTGAATTCAATATATCAGTCAGTACCTATTATGAATCATTAACTCTATCATAAATAAGGGGAGGCACTTAATTCAAAGTGATGAGAATACATTTTGCATCAAAGAATGTAATTAAATACAATAGATCAGTCAGTACCTAGTAGTATGAAACATTATCCCTACAGATCTGAATAAAAGATACAGATAGGAGGCACTACATTCAAAGTGATGGGAATCCATTTTGCATCAAAGAAAGTAATTATAATTAATAGATCAGTCAGTCAGTCAGTACCTAGTATGAAACTTAATCTCTATCCAGAATAAAGAGGAGATACTTACATTAATTCAAAGTAACGGTTCTTGCATCAAAGAAAGTAATTAAACTCAATAGATAAATCAGTTTGTATTATCAAAGCGATCCATTAACTTCAATAGATTTTTTTTCCAGAAGTGATATTTGAGACTGAAATCATATAACAATATCATTATAAGATTCTTCTTAGTGATGTGTGATAGTTTTGTTCAAACAAATAACACGGTTTTACCTAGTGAAATTTTACTCAGATTTATCACCTACTGATTTGACTACAATAGAAAACCCACCCTGAAATGCTTCTCACTCAATCATACAAGAATGTAGATCTTTATCTCCAAAAGTATGAGCCAAACACCAAGGTGCAAGAGAAATGTGAAAGCTCTTAAGTGGTTTGGGTTCAATTTGACAAAGTTAATAGATCACTTTAAACATTACTCCTGTCTGGAGAAGAAACAAAATGAGGCAAAGTGCTGCAAATAAAAAAAAAAACTGCCAACCCTCACACATCCATCCTCTCTTTTAAAATGTAGTATCCCCAGTCATTTATTTAAATCCAAGTGAATGGAGAAATACACAATAGGGTAGTTAAGGCAGTCCCATTATAGTGAAACTTAACTGCAGGGCGAACAAAAAATAAATTGAATAAAATTGGGGTAAAATTAATGGGGCGTTCCCATCTTATTTAAATACCCATTTATTTCACAATTAAAGTGAAGTGCTTTGAGTACCTTACAGCCTTCAGTGAATTGATGAATTGCCATTTCCCCCATTTTCTTTCTATTTGCTGTCTTTAGTCCTGTAATTATACCTCAAATTTCACTTAATAAATGATGTATGTGAACAAAATACCCATATATATCGACTACTAACCCTTTAAAGTGATCTAGCAACATTGTCCAAATCCACAAAACTTACTTAGAGCTCTAGCTGCTCTCACATACATCCTTGTATTTGTATTACCAATATAAGCATGCATGGAACCGATTTTGGTTTTCTGAATTTCACCTTCGTTTTTTAAGATAATTATGATTGAAATGTCAACGTTTGAAATTCTCCCTAAGAGACTTTCAACCGTGTGTAAAGTAAGTGCAATGAGTTAGCAAATATCACTTTGCATTTTCGCACAATATTTGGTCATATATTATGACATTCATTTACCATGGAATTTTCACACACCACTCAGTGGACAGGCCACATTGCAGAAAAAGTTGCAATCGATTGTAAACTTGCAAATAACTGCAAGGCAGAAAATGTGTGAACCAATCAGATTTGTGCATTTAGGCACATGATCGGACTTGCAATTAATTGCAACTTTACAATCAATTGCAATTTTTTCTGCAACGGGGCCCTGATAGGTCCACCGAGTGACCACTGAGTAACGGGGCCGTGGTAAGGCTAGAAAATAGAAGGGAAAAAAGAAGAATAGGCAAATCAATAAATTACTTATACTGATTAATTCCTCTTGGGTTGTATTTATATATATATATATCACTAAAAATATCACCAAGAGTGAGATAAAAAAAAAAATCCAGCATCATGTCAAAGTATACTGTTCCAAAGGCATGACAACACAAAACCCTCATTTCTGTAAGGTACGTATTAAAAATACCATAATTTATGTTTCATTTCAAGAATGCAATATAAAAAAAATCTTTTTGCCAGCATCATGTCAAATAAGAATATTGTCGCAACGACAAGGAATCAAACAAAAAAACCTATCAAATTTCTGTAATGTTTAATTTCAATAGTTAATGGTCGGTAAAGGAATGCTTTAAAAATTGTAACTTTGTTTGTGTTTCTATTGATCACCAAAAGCAATGCTCGAGTACGTAAATGAACCCCCTTTGTAGATATGCCGACATGTGTATACATTCAAAGGGCACCTGGGGTGCAAAAATATTTCAAACATAATTATGAACAATAATAATCATATGCCAAATGCAAATCCCCTATAGCAATTCGCTTGGGGCATAATTGTGCTTAAAGGGGACCACCAGGCAAAGAACAACACATAGTTATATGTTTTGGTACCGTTTTGTGATATCAAATAGATACCCAACATTTTGCCAAGGGTTGTGTAATTCATAAACAATGCAATAAATACAACCACTTACGGAACCATTATTATTTCATGGTTCCGTACGCGCCAAACATTTGCAAGTGCGCCAATTCTATTTACGCGTACGTTGGGAGACAATAGAATCCCGGACGATTCGTTCGCTCTGGACAAAGGTAGTCTTCATACATGTGCAGACCCATGAACGCATGCTTTAGAATGGTGATGCGTTTTCCAATTTTTTTTTTTTTTCTGGAAACATATTTTTCTGAACTTGTTGATGGAATGGACTACAAAAGATGTTACCTTTCAGCTCAATACCAACTTTGGAAAAGTTACAGAAAACATGCATTTATTGGCCCAACTAAATTAATACTCTATTGATGAACTAGTGTACAGAAATATTGGGATTTGGCGACATTTGTGTATTTACATCCATAAAGAGCACCTGAAGAGTGAAAATATTTCAAACATAATTATGAAGAATAATAGTTATATGTCAAATGCAAATACCCAATAGCCCTCGCTTGGGGCATAATTGGGCTTAAAGCTAAATACCAACTTTGGAAAAGTTACAGAAAACATGCATTTATTGGCCCAACTAAATTAATACTATTGTTCAACTAGTGTACAGAAATATTTGGATTTGCCGACATTTGTGTATTTACATCCTAAAGAGCACCTGAAGTGTGTACAAATATTTTAAACATAATTATGAAGAGTAATAATGATATGCCAAATGCAAATATCATATAGCTCATGCTTGGGGCATAATTGTGCTTTTATACCTGCTTTAAACTCAATATACCAGCTTTGGAAAAGTTACAGAAAACATATTGGTCCAACTAAATGAACAGTACTGACGTGCAGAAAATATTTGGATTTGCCGACATTTGTGTATTTACATCCTAAATCACACCTGGGGTGTAGAAATATTTCAAACATAATTATGAAGAATAACAAAGATATGCCAAATACAAATACCCTATACATTTTTGTAGCTCATGCTTGGGGCATAATTGGGCTTAAATCTAAATACCAGCTTTGGAAAAGTTACAGAAAACATGTATATATTTGCCCAAATCAATATACAGGATTACTGTAAGGTAACAATATCAATATCATTGAACTAGTGTACACAAATATTTAGATATATTTAGATGGCAAAATCGGAACCTGAATTTGTTAAATCGTATATTTGTACGTTTTTTTCTTCTTTTATGTAAACTAGCAATGAGTTTGTATTTCGTTAAATAAAAATATTGTTCCTCTCAACCCATATCCACTGTGTCACCCATGGCAAATGGGGTGCCCTGCCGGAAAGAACACCCTCATCCACAGTGTGAATACAGTGTGAACACACTGTGTTTCACAGTGTGGACCACAATGTTAAATTAGAGCATTTTTCACAGTGTGAAAGCCAATTCACAATGTGAACACACTGTGATATTGCTGAGATACAGTGTGAGCGCACTTATTTACATACTGTGAATGCAGGCAATTTTACAAGGTGGCCATAGTGCCCTCACAGTGTGTTCACAGTGTGAGTTGGCTTTCACACTGTTGAAACACTTGAATTTAACATTGAGGACCTCACTGTGAAACACAGTGTGTTCTTTCCGGCAGGGTGGGGTGGGGTGTGGGGCTCAAACCAGGGCATGTACATTTGGGGACGTATCAGCAAAAATATGCAGCCTTGGAGTGGGTAGCTAAAACCCAAGGCATGTTTGTTTGGGGACATATCAGCAAAAATATGCAGCCGTTTCTCATCAATGTCAGTAAATCCACCTCATCATCCATAATCTACCCCAAATCCATCTGCTGCTGAAAGCGAGATGAGGTAAAAAAAAAAAAAAAAAAAAAAAAGAAGAGTGAAAAAATAAAATCCCATTTTTGGCATATAATAATAGCTGACAGATCCAATTGAAGTATGAGAAGAATAGAGACACAGCAACCCCTTTAACCCACTTCCTTCAAGATTCTGAAATCCACACAGATGTTGTACATAGCCCACCTGGTTCCGGGTAGGCAAGGGGTTAATCAATTACAGAAGACATGCCATTCTCATGTTGGTACATACTTTTTGGAACCCCCCCCCCCCCCCCCAAGTGGCGTAACATGGTCAGATTGATTGGGGGGGGGGGGCATGCAAATTATTTGGGGGAAGGCCTTATGGCCTTATGTATTTATGTATTTCTTTTTTCTTTCTTCAAAAATGTACCCCCTTATGTTGTTGTTTATTGGGGGAGGATGTTCCCCCTTATGTACTTTCGTAGCTACGCCACTGCCCCCCCCCCCCCCCCCACCCCCTTCTCATAGAAATAACATATTTCACCTCAATTACCCCCACTGCCTTGGGTGACCTTCTTATGCCACTGCATGATTGGACTCGCATGTTGAAATCATTTGCATTTTTTTTTTTCACCGTTATCTCATCTTTCTCATTTTTAACATCTTGAACTTTTCAAAATTCTTCAGACTTAAAGGGCCATGTTTTTTGTTGATGAAACATAGCTCAAAAGTGAACAATTGTGATGCATATCAAACTATTTTACAATACGTTTTGTGGAAAGGCAATAGAAATCTTTAAAGACATAAAAAGTACTCTGTATAACTACAGTCAAATCATAGAGGGCGACAATTTGGTTTTAAAAAGTGCAATTTCAATAAGTTTGGTATTTAATAAGTTTCTTATTTATTGACAGATTTGCACAAACTTCATTAGTTTGCTCTTTTTATTACGAAGAAAGCAATATTTTTCTTTTTATTAAAATTCTTCATTAATTCATCTTGTAAACCTTCTCCCACTCCCATTCTCTTGTATCATTTGTCTTGAAATCCGCCCACCCTTCTCATTTTCAACCTTTCAAACTTCTGTAATTAACTAACGAATCGTTTTCTTAAACAATTTTTGAAATAAAGATAAATGCAATTATTTTCAGATTATGTTTTCAATCTAAGCCCTGAACAATTCTGTGCTGAAAGCAGCTGTCTTCATTAAAACACACCATTGTTTTGATGCATTGGTATCTCTAGGTTTTTTTTAATTATGAAATTAAGACTTACAATGGAAGATGAAAAGGGTGGGGGTGGGAGCAAAAAACATGAAGATTTGTTTTTCTTCGAACTATGAAACAATTTTAGAAATAAAGATTTGAAAATGTAATTATTTTCAGCTTGTGTTTTTCAAGCTAAACCCTGAAAGATTATGTGCTGAAAGCAGCTGCATTCATTAAAATATACCATTGTTCTCAATAATTTTCTCAAACTATGAAACAATTTAAGAAATCAAAATAGAAAAATTTAATTATTTTCAGGTTATGTTTTCAAGCTAAACCTTGAACAGTTCTGTGCTGAAAGCAGCTGTTTATTAAAATACACCATTGTTTTAGGCCCGGTCACATATCACCGGATAGAGTAAACAGATGCCCGACGAATATAACATTTGCGAAATCAAATTATCCGTTGGTCAAAGTGGCCTCGATTGCTTCATGCACAAAACATTTCACCAGATAGAACAATGTACATCACCTGATAAGGAACGAACAAGAAGAAACGCATACAAACTGAGACAAACGGATTGAAAATTGTACTCTCCGTCGGGCATCCGTTTACGCTATCCGGTGATATGTGACCGGGCCTTTTGAAGCATCATAGGTATCTCTGGGGTTCTTATTAAAAAAACTAGACTTAAAATGGATAATGAAAAAGAGGGAACAAAGAACAAAAATTTATATTTAAACATTTATTCTCAATTAATCTCTGTACAAAAAGTATCCCTTACATGCAGCAGCTGCCATTCAAATACATGCAAATGTCAATGTCTTGTATTTGACCCATTCACTTCGAGATTCTGAAATCCCCATAGACTTTGTACATAGCCCACCCGGTTCCCATAAGCAATGGGTTAAATAAATCTTTTAAGAACTATCAAATATTTATATAAAAGAGAGAGAAATTTGAATTTGTTTGTTTGTAACAGGGGATGAATTGGGATTTTAAGGTATTATTCTCAAGCTTATCTCTGAAAAACCCTAAGCTAAATGCAGCTGTTATTATTAAGAATATATCCATATTTTGTGGTATTTTTATCTTGGAGATTCTTCTGAAAATAATGTTTTACATGGTGAAAATAAACAAATTTACAAAATATCTGAAAAATTCAAATCTACATGCTGCTGTATGAATATATCCATGTTACATTGTATTTTTTTCCCCGGAGATTCTTATATAAAAATCATTATTTTAATGCGGAAAAGGGGGAAAATTTCAAGCTAATCACTGAAAATCCTGAACTACTTGCGGCAGTATTCATGAATATATCCATGTTTTGCTTCTTCTTTTTTTAAATCTTGGTTTTATCTTTATTTTTAAAATTCAAAAAGATTAATGGGGAAAAAGGGGAAATATGTTCTAGATTATATTCTCAAGCTAATCTCTGAAGCTAAATGGGACTGTAATCATCAAGAAGATTCTTATATTTAAGAGGAAAAAAAAGAAATGTGGAATGAAAAGGGGAACCACATTTTTAATTATATTCTTAAACTAATCTCTAAAAAAAAAAAAAAAAGCATAAGCCGCATGCTGCTTTATATAATAATAATAATTTTGTGAAATCCTTAGACGCATCTTTTTAGTAAATAGACCCCAGTGTATGTTGTATAAATTGTATGATGTATTTTGTTTATTTCGTTGAGTATTTTTTGTAAAGCGCATAGAGAGTCCAAGTGACTATTATGCGCTATATAAGCACATACTATTATTACTATTTGACTTGCATTTAAACGTCTCTCTTTATGCAACTTCTCCTGGGATATTCCTGAAGATTTTAAAGTCGCTATGCTGCCTTGCCAGCTTAAACACCAATGAAATTCGGCTAGTCTGAAAGGGGCACGTGAAATAAAGCAATTTGTAAATGCGAAGTTGCCTTTGATTTGTTTGACTTACATTAGACGTCTCTCAATCTTTATGCACCCCCCCCCCCCCCCCACCCCCCAGGATTTTCCTTTCACAATAAAGGGTGTTTTTTTTAGTAACTATGTTGCCTTGTCAGCTTAAATACCAATGAAGTTTGGCTAGTCTGAAAGGGGCACATGAAATAAAGCAATTTTTAAATGTGAAGTTGCCTTTGATTTGTTTTACTTGCATTTAAACGTCTCTCTTTATGTAACTTCCCCCAGGATTTTCCTTTCACGCTGAAGTTTTCGAAGTGATTATGCTGCCTTGCCAGCTTAAATACCAACAAAATTTAGCTAGTCTAAAAGGGCATGCGAGAGGTAAAGTTAGAGGATTTCCCCTTTAGTTAAAGGGTTTTCCCCTTTGCTGCACAAGCTTCAATCCAAATCCTCAAGTGCATTCTGCAGGTGTTTAAATATCTTGAACCTTGAACCTTGAAGTAATAATCCCTATAGCAGCTCACTGGGGAAGCTAAACTGGGATGAACGGTGGTGTGACGTCATAGGCCGACGGTGGAAAGTGAAGTTTTATACAGTGAAAGAGTCCATTATATACAATAAAAATGGAGTGCTTTAGTGCGAGTAAAAACCAGGCTCTGATCTACAGCATCCTCGAACCCACCGGTGGCTGCATGCATCTGAGAGCCGGTAGGGCAGCCTTCTGGAAAGCAGTCACTGATGTTGCGTTGACTGCTATGTGCGGTAGTTGGTTCCAGATTCGAATGGATCGTGGGTAGAATGAGAATTTATATGGGTCGATTGTAGCTAGTGGTATTGAGTATTTGAGGTTGTGGTCGTTTCTTCCGAAGTATGAGGCTGGTATGATGAGGACTGGAGGTGGGATGTTGACAAGCACATGATGAATCTTAAACAGCATGGTTGATTGAGCTAGGATCCGGCGTGTGTGCAGGAGGTCCCAATCAAGGCTAGTGACAAGTGCAGAGGCTGATGTACATATCGGGAAATGTACATTAACCGGTTCCCTACTAGATTTTGCTATCAACATAAGAGTTAATACAGGGCCCACCAAGTTTCAGTATGCAATGGGTTCAATAGGGGCTATGTACAATCCTTTTATAATGATCTAAAATACTTCTCTGGTTCCCAGTGGAACCATTTATATTTCAGGAACATCTATTTATTTCAAACATACAGTTTATTTCTTTAGAAAGAAAAAAAAGGAAAATATTGATCGTTTCAAAATGAGGAATTGTATATAAAGATACTTTTTCGCTCGTGCTTATGCACGATCGATGGTACTTTCACCCAATTTTCTTTGCTCGTGTTCATTTGCTTCATACAATTCTGGTCAGTTTTAATACTTATGTTTGTATTTTTTCAACTAAAATGCTAAGAAACCATTTCTTAAAAGAACCACCACTCAATTTTGAGTGGGTGTTTTACAAAGATTTTTAGCAGAACTTTATTTCTGAATCAGACTTAAAGATAAGGTAGGCCATATGAAGCCTTGAAATAGAACATAATATCTCAGGATATAAGGTCTTTAAAATGAGGGAATTTCATGACAACTCTCTAGCGACCTTGAAAAACAAATTTGTCATCAGAATCGAAGCCTAGAACTTCCCCATTTATTTTTAGCAGAACAAAAACTGATTAAATGCCTCACTTCAGGGTTAATTTGATCAGTACATTTATGCTCCACGGATCGATTTAAAGGGATCTAGTAACTTTGCAAAAAGTGATGAGTGGTTGATACAATATATATTATTGTTATCTGATATGTCCACTAGGTGCTGTGTGAAAATTTCAAGTTAAATGAACTTTATATGTCCGAGTAATGAGCAACCAGAACGTCAATGACGTAGCGCTCATCCGGCATCTCGCAACATCAAATATCGCAAATTTCATGTGGTACACTTTTCAACTGGTCAAAAAATAAAAATGTGATGCCCTGGAAGGGACATAAAAATTAATTTAAACAAAATTAGAGTGAAAAAAATATAAATTTGACGCCCCAGAAGGGACATGGGAAAAAAAATTTAAAAATTAAAAAAAATAAATAAAAAAATAAAAATTTAAAAAAATATATTTTAAAAAAAATAAAAAATAAAAAAAATAAATAAATAATAAAAATAAATAAATAAATAAATAAATAAATAAATAAATAAATAAATAAATAAATAAATACAAAATTACCATAATTAATTAATGGAGAAAAATTACAAAATTCTGTGTAGAAGTTTAGTGTACCAAAGTTAGCTCTACCAGATAAAGCAAACCAAATCAAAATCAGTCAAGAAATGAAGGAGAAGAAGCATTTTTTGTGATTTCGAATAAATTAGCATAAATTAGCATATATAATGAATTTCACGATTCTGTGTAGAAGTTTTAAATCCCCCTCCTAGCCCTATCATATGAAACAATCAGAATCAAAATCGGTTGAAAAATAACGAAGAAGAAGCATTTTGAAAACTGTGGACGGACGGACGGACGGACGGACGGACGGACGGACGGACGGACGGAAGGATGGAAGGACGGACGGACGACGGACGCCACGCCATGGCATAAGCTCATCAGGCCCTTCGGGCCGGATGAGCTAAAAATGCAAAGTGACATTCACCAACTCATTGCACTTACTTTGTACACGGTTCTGACGATCCGTTGGATAATTTGACATCTGAACACTTCAATCGTAAATATCTTTTTAACGAAAGGGAAATTTGAAAAACCGAAACCTGTCTCATGCTTTTTCTGTTGATAAGAATACAACAAGGTATGAGGGAACCACTAGAATTTCAATTTGATTTTGAGGATTTGGACAATGTTACTAAGTCCCTTAAGTAACGTAAGATGAAAGTTCAAACCAAAGAACTTCCCATGCCATCTCCAATTCGGTGGCCAATTTCAGTGAAATTTATCTTCAATCAAAGCTCAGACCAAAGACCTTCCATGCCATTTCTGATTCTGAGCCAATTTCAGTGAAAACTAACCAGCGACCTTGTATTCAAATTTAACCAACGTAAGACAAATTAAATATAATAACTATGATAGATGAAAGGAAGAAAAACCTTTATAAATGAAAGCTAAAAACCAAAGACCTGGACCCCTTTGAAAAACAGCTTGTAGCTGACAAGGGCAATCCATCCCATGAGTGGAGAATAAATAAATATAAAAAAAATATAAAAAGACCTTCCCATGCCATCCCCAATTCTGCAGCAATTTGGGTGAAATTGATATGATACGGCGGCCTTGAACGAAAGTTTGGGCAATGTAAGGAACTAAAAGGAAGAACAATCCGTAACCCATTGCCTACGGGTACCTAGAGGGCCCTGTATAAACTCTACGGAGATTGAAAATATATCAAGCTCAAACTTAGGAACTTCCCAGGCATGCCATATCTCCAATTCAGCGGGGCAATTTCGGTGAAAACTATCCAGCGACCTTGAATTCAAATTTTTCATCGGGGGATCTCAGCCCGAGAATCCCCTCCGGGCTAAACTGGGCTATGCGAGACCTCTAGGCTGGATTCGGGCCGGCTTATGCCGCGATTTGGAGGAGCCTGGGGGATGAGCCCCTGTCGACAAAAGATGCACGTCCATCACAGGGGGACATAGCCTTAACCCAAGGATGGTGGAATTTGTGCTGGATCTGTTTCTTATGAACATTGCAGCACTTGAAATTATTCTCAGCAGTTGGGCTGGAATTTTTAGAGTCAACCTGTTTCCTACTAGATATTGTAATCCCTGTAAGGATAATACAGGGCCCACCAGGTTCCCATAGACAATGGGTTAAACAGCAGTTTTGAGAAAATCACGAAAGGATAAATTAATTGTCTTGTATTATCCTAAATGGAATAACCCTGTGCCTACAGGAACCTGGTAGCTAGGCCCTGTATAATAACTCTAAGGGGAATGGGAAAAGGTATAGTAGTGTCTATGCCTTCAGCAAGACAATTAATCTACAATTACTGCTCTCTACACAGGTGTATAAATGGGTACTATATTTGGGTGTTAATTAGCCTTTGCGCCAAGATTGGCAGCATGGCTAGTATGCTCCCCTTGGATTTGAGAAAGTACGCAATATCATTGTGTGGGTTTGAAATGTACCTGATGAACATGTGGTTATAATAATAACTTAAGTGCAGTATATATTATTATATTTCACTGTGAATATAAATGTTTATACTATTATTATTATAATTATAGGGAATAGGTTATTAATACAATGTGCACCTTTTGGGGCTGGGATCTAAGGGAATTAACAGCCAACATTATCCCAAAATGAACCATCCTCAAGTAAACTTACTTAATGCAGCTTCCACAAATGTCAATCATTATGGGTACATTTTCCCTTTAAAACGTTCAACAACATTAAAGAGACAAGCCATCGTAAGAGTCAACGCTACTCTGGCAGACAAAATGTTGGCACCAATTTAATTTCTTCCCTCTTTCATTTCTTCTCGTCCCTTTCAAACCCCTTTCAAATGCCCAGAAGGCAAAGACATCATCGCCGTGCGGTTTCGCCCGGCTTCCAAATTGGTTAAGTGCCACGGGCACGTCCATTCTCATTAAGGCCGCGAGCGCGGAGAAAGGAATGTCCAATGGGGGTGCGAGGCAGGGGTGAAACGCGGACATCTGGGAGTTATTCTTTCGAATTAAAATCCCTGCCGCCACGCCACCACATCCACCAACAAAACCAAAAATGACATCACCTGGTTTTGAAAAATGGGGGCAATTAACTGGGGAAAGTTGGAAGGGGGAGGAGGGTAGTTTGACTTGCCTACGTTGTGAGGACTTTTATATGGTGGCCCTGAAGGGACATCGTGAATCGTGAATTTGGATTCACGATTCACGATGAGATTTGCAAATTTGTGAATTTGGATTCACGATTCACGATGAGATTTGCAAATTCGCATATTTTATTGTGAATTTTGTTTCACGATTTGCAAAATCGCACATTTTATCGTGAACTTTGTTGCAATATTCACGATCACATTTGCAAAATCGCACATTTTATCGTGAACTTTGTTCCAATATTCACGAGAATATTTGCAAAATCGCACACTTTATCGCACACTTTATCGTGAATTTTTTTCTGATCATCTGGGTGGTACCAAAAGCTAAACATCGAAGTCTTGAAGATGGTCGAGATGCGAGACTTTCCCACCATGATTTCTGTGAAAGTGGTAAGTTTTTACTTGAAACTATGAACTATTTGTATTTAATCTCAGACAAGATAGGTACTATGTACCCGGTTTGTAATTAATAGTAGATATTGATCTATTTAACATCTATAAAATGGGACTCTTAGACCCTGGATGCACTATGCACTGTCCCATACCTTAATTTCCATGTTGGAAGTTTGTAATTTTATGGGGGTGCAAATGGATTTCTTAATCCTTCAGTTCAGGGTTGCTTTCAGCCAGGCCCAGCTAGCTAGGAATGTGTCACTGTGTGTGTGGAGGAGAGGGGGGGGGGGGGGGGGGTGGGGTGGCACCCCTGGCCTATGGGGCAATATACCATAAGTGATTCTATGAAACTTTCACTCCTTATATATTCAGAATACCGTAGTTGCTGGAGAACCCGGACGGGGGGAGAACCCGGCCAAAAAATGGACAGGGCTACCTTTGAAATTAGATTTGCCGAGAATGCACTGAACATGCGACTCGAAACTTATATCAAACAATTTATCTGCATATTGCTCATAAAATACATGTATATTGCTGTTCTGTAGTCCTCCTGGTTATCCAGAAAATCGCTTGAAAGTCAGTCTTTAAACTCCAAAATTTGTTATTTTTTATTTTATTCACGATAATTTGAGATTACAATTTTTATAATCTTTATTCTCGCTTTTGTAAATCTACGCTCAGTAGTTCATTTCGGTAGAAACTTACACCAATTGGACCGTAATATCGCGTTGCCTTCGCTGATAAAAAATTATCGCTCAACGGCAAAGCGGGTTTCCGCACGGCGCGATTTCATGCACGAAGGTTCAATTTATCGCAGTGCAGGAGAACCCGGACACCGCGCACGGTGCGTGTACAAAGTCAATGACGCACTGTGTTGTGTGTGACTGTCCGGGTTCTCCAGCACCCACGGTACACTTATAAGATTAATTCAATCATATACATGGCAATATCAATATAACTTTTATAAGTGTATTCTGAATATATAAGGATTTGACATGTTTGAATTAAAGTATACCTATACAATGCATCATAATCATATTTATGTCGTGATTCTAAACATATCGTCGTGACTTTTAATGTACCTATACTGGACTATATGTCGTTCTTTTTCAGATGTACCTGTTCGCTGTGGAGCATTGCCGCCATCGCCGTCAACCGCTACGTGTGGATCTGCCATTGGCAGAGTTACAACAAGTTCTTCAACCGGACAACCATTCCCTTAATAATTGTGTCTCTATGGATCATCTCCTTTCTGATCGACCTGCCAAATATTTTGGGGTGGGGAGTGCACTCCTTTGATTGGAAGGTAGGTACATGGTTAACTTTTAACAAATTAACTTACAAATCTTGGTCACGTCTATTCTTGAAAGACATTTATTTGTTTTTAAGCTACCAAACGATGACATCTTAGCCACGTTACAATCAGCCAATAAATCAGTAACTGTATCACTCAGCCAGTCAATCATCCAGTCAATCAATCAATCGATCGATCGATCAATACATAAATTGTTTATAAAATTAAAATAAAAATTGTTTAAAAAAAGTTATTATGCAAATATTTGAGATATTGTGAGAAATATTAGGACAAGTTTGGAATCTTTCCAAGCTAGAGCCTAAAAACTAGATGGATCTTCGACTTATCATTGGTACGCCACTGCATATAACTGCCACTAAACTAGTGAGAAATAATACAAACTATATATTTATGGATTTTTAAAAATATATCTGACCGCATAAACATCTTACCACCCATATCAAAATGGAGCGGTCAGTGGAACAACCGTCAGAATAGAGACCGATTTTTCGGTCTACGGCTTAATTTTGTCTTTCACTCTTTTAGGTTAAGACGTCGAAGGAGCACGGGCAGGGCGTTCTTGGACGAGGAGACAAGTCGCGTGCTGTTCAAAGTGTTTGACTTGAACCAGGATGGCAAGATTGATGTCGTAGACTGGTCGACAGAGGGCGGCAAAATTGTTTCTTTCTCCGATCTGATTGTGGCTCATGACATGGATGGTCAGTTTATGTATTATATTGGTTCATGCAGTTTGAATATATTGATCAAAATGGAAGAGTTAAATTTTTCTAGTTAGAGAATGAACGATCTGAGATTCGATCATTCTGAATCTACTCTCATTTAGGCGAAAACAAGAATATTATGTAATAAGATAACACATTTGTTTTCTTTCTCATGTCTATACCTGATTTATCGCAAGAGAAAACGGCAATGGCTAAATCAAGTCTCCGTGCTAACCCTTTTTCCTTACTGCCCCATTTGGGCTAGTAAAAATCATAACTTTTTAATTGTTACTTGCCCTACTTTAAAGGGATAGTTGAGTTCTGGTAAGGAGAGTACAGTTTTAGTGAAACTGAATTTTAGTAACCAAAACCTGCATCATTACATTACAAACTAATAGTTATAACTAGAAAGAAACACAAAATTACAAATGACGTAGTAAAGATCATGTTATCATTCAAAAAGAGCCGTTAAAACGTTAGAGGGCGCTCTCTAAACACTCATCGGTTTCAACCATTTTGAATAAAATATTGTGCATGTGATGCTTTGTTGAAATAGTGATTAGATAGAGAAATAACCAACAACTATTTAAATACCTATTTTGTAACTTTTTTGAAAAGAGGAAGCATTTTTTTGAATTTTTAACGGCTGGTTCAAAATTCTCTAATAAACCCGGGGCCCCGGGTTTATTACAAATTGTTATATTTATGGATATTTCAGCCGTTTCTGAACCGATTTTGATCAAACAAAGATGATTTTATTGTTTAAATATTATGCTCTTTCAAATTTTACACTCAGTTTTTCATTACCTCACAAACTAATTAAGTAGTCTAGCGCCCTCTCTACCAAAACTCAACTTTCCCTTTAATACTTCTACATGAGATTTTCACATAATAAAAGAAAGTTTCCTGCTCATAGTTGACCAATAATTTAGTTGCCAGATCTGGCAACCCAACTAGGCCATTTGTAAAATTTTACTTGCACTTGCCCGACATCAATTTTACTTGCCCCGGGCAACATGCCCCGGGCAACAGGGCAAGTGCTAGTGTATAGTCCTGGCTAAAAGTTTGTCCTCTCTTCCCGTTCTCTTCGACAGGTGATGAGAAGCTGTCAGTTGACCGCTACGTGTGGATCTGCCATTTGCAGAGTTACAACAAGTTCTTCAACCGGACAACATGATTGTGTCTCTATGGATCATCTCCTTTCTGATCGACCTGCCAAATATTGTGGGGTGGGGAGTGCACTCCTTCGATTGGAAGGTAGGTACATGGTTAATTTTTAACAAATTAACCTACAAATCTTGGTCCCATCTATTCTTGAAAGACATTTATTTGTTTTTAAAGGGGACCACCGGGCAAATAACAACACATTACTATATATTATTTTGGTACTGTTTTGTGATATCAAATAGATACCCAACATTTTACAAAGGGTTGTGTAATTCATAAACAAAGCAATTCATTTCCACCACTTACGGAACCACTACTATTTCCTGGTTCCTGGTTTGCGAGTGCGCCAATGCTATTCACGCGTACGTTTGTAGCCAATATAATCCCGGGCGATTCGCTTGCTGCACACGCAGTAGTCTACTCAATTCAGACCGCATGAACGCATGCTTTAGAATGGTGATGCGTTTTCCAATTATATATTTTTTCTGAAAAAATATTTTTGTGAACTTGTTGATGGAATGGAATACTAAAGATGTTTTCTATAATAAGAATATTATATTTGGGTGGTGGTACCCTTTAAGCTACCAAACGATGACATCTTTGCCACGTTACAACCAGCCAATAAATCAGTAACTGTATCACTCAGCCAGTCAATCAATCGATCGATCAATCTATAAATAAATCAATCGATTTAATCAATCAATCAATCAATCAATCAATCAATCAATCAATCAATCAATCAATCAATCAACCACCCGACCGACTGACTGATCGACCAATCAATCAATCAAACAATCAATCAATCAATCAATCAAAACGATCATTCTTTTCCATTATCGATTTTCTTTTCTGCACATCGTGCCTATCACTGAATTATGTCTGATCATGGCTCTCTTTATTTCATCCGCACGCCAATATCAATAATATCATAAAAATTTTTGTTCATAGTACAGACAATTCAAACCGCAATCTATGATCTCTTATGGTACTTTCCCCTCGTTTTTCATATTTCTTCAGATCATGTCGTGCACAGGCGGGATGTCTTTCGTCTACTCTTACGCCATCTTCTTTGCCATGACAGCCTTCGCTGCTCCCCTCCTCATGACAGTTACATCGGTATCTTCTGCTTTGTACGGAAGGCTGCCATGGCCATTGACTCGATACGCGAGAAGTCCGGTGGTGGTCAGGGGAGCAGCAAAAACCAAGGCCCCAAAAGTTTCAAGACGCGAGCTGCCGACATCCGACTGGCACGTTCCGTGCTTGTTGTCGTCATCACCTACCTCGTCATGTGGACTCGCTCACCGTGCTCATCAATCAGTGTGTGGTCGCGGACCGGAAGCTATACATCGTGGCGTACATGCTGGCGCACACCAACAGCAGCATCAACTGCGTGATCTACGGCGCGACGAACGCGGAATTCAGACGCGGATATGTGCACTTCTTGCGGCTGATAACGTGCCGCGCTAAAAGGAGCGATCTCCTGATGTCCGTCACCAGGACAGCGACGGCAACTGCGCCTAAAATCCAAAGAAAAGCGACACCGGTAACATTGGATTCCTCATTGGTTTAAAAATGAAATGTGTGCCTGAACTATACAGTACATATATATATGGATACGCTATTTGTCTGCGGCTGATTATGGGTCGAGAAAAAAACACAGAACGATCTATCCATGTCCATGACTAGAACAGCGACGGGTAGGTGTTTCTTTTGACAGAAAAAAGATGCATGGAAAGGAATGTTCGTGTAGGAAGGGCTCGACGTTTCAAACAGGTTGCTTGTCCGTCGTCAGGAGTGAACGATCTCTTTGTGAAACTCCTCCACCCCGTCCGATCAAGGGCCAGAGACTTCTGAGTTCAATTCTTCTCCTCCCTCAGGGTTATTTCTATGACCTGCCCCTCCATTGCTTTCTGTGTCTGCCACGTCATCATGAAGCTGAAAGTTTGATTAAGACTATTCATGGACTATAAATGGCCAGAGTATTTTGGTTAAAGGTAGTGTTGAGTATTGGTATTTCCGGAAGTGCTCTCCGATATTTTTTATTTTGAATTTACCTCATTAAATCAGATATCACAGTGTATCAGGGCTTAAAAATAATAAAATACATGTTTTACGACCTGTGAAATAACCTCACTATACAAAGGTACGTTGTTATAACAGCTCGTCATAAAGAGATTCAACTGCAATTGCAGATTAACCAGATTAAACACTAGGCTTATAGGATCGTCACAGTTAGAAGCTTAGACAGAAACCTGGCAGATTATTAGACTAGACCAGCTAAGATCACAGCTTAGACCGAGTCTTGTGAGACTGGACAAACCTAGATTCTGTACACTTGGATCTTGAACATACCTTGAACATACCTTGAAGGCCACACCTCACCATCTTCGTCGTGAAAGTAGACAGTTTAGCGTGGCAGGGTCTAACCAGGCCATTTTGTATTGGTTCTGGAAGATCCAGTGCTGTAGTAGAGTCCGGACTCGACTCGGAGCCGAATCGCGGTGTAAAACAAATAGGAACATGATATTTCTTTGGGGACTGGGACACGGAACTTGAGGACTCAACTACAGCCCTGGGAAGACCAGATCAGCTTGGATTGGGTCCAGAAAGATAAATCAAGCCCTGAACTACATGTATATGGCCAATTCAGACAACATACCAAGTTGTGTAAATATCGTTGTCTTTATGACAGTCTTTACTAGGAAAGAGACTAGAACAAAGTCCAAGTATTCCTTCTCTTTTTTCAGACTTTGTCCTTACCTGTTGATATGAGATCTGTAAAACTTTGGCATGTGCAGGGTTCACAAAAGCAGCTTTTGTTACTGCTGTTTATCTTTTAGGAAGATAAAATGTACATTTGTATTTCCCTCTGATAAAACGAAATTGTCTTTCATTCTTTACATTCTTCATATTTGCAATCGTAATTGCTGAATCTAGTTTGTTATAAATATTTTGTATTTTGTCTATGGAATAAGAGTCTGTGGCAATTAAAGAAAATGATTACCTTAGCATGTAATGCAGAACGAATTGATACTGAAATATAATAGCATTTTTTAAAGACAATCATGTTTCTAAAGCGGTGTATCGAGTGCTTTCACTCCATTCAGGACGGACTGATTTTGGTATAACTTGCAATCTCCATAGACTCTGCCTGCATATTTTCAGGACTAGTCCTGAACGGGTTATTAAGAGGTCTTTTCTTATTAAGAAAATATTAGAAGCTGCTCCAAAATACATTCAATGTGAAGGATTTTATAATTTTTACAATTCAGTTTATATTCAATTTGACGTAATTATAAGATTGATAATTTTACATGAATGTGTGGATTACTATTCTTTTTGTTGTTGCTTTTTTCTTTATTTTTGGCATGCGACCATAGTTCCCAGTACACAGTGTTACCCGTAGTACACATATTATTGTATTATGTGTGTAATAATTAGGTTTAAATGATAATGTCATGCTAATTTTAGTCTCCAAGAAGGGTTTGGAATACATTTTTTTGACTGTTATCATGTAATCATGTTGTTCAATAACAGTTTATATTCATTTTGAGGCTGATGTGCATGCCAGACAATTCTTAGGAATGTGACGATGAATACTACTAATAATAATATTAATAATGATAATAATAATAATAACGATAATACTAATAGTATTAATAATAATATGTTATTTATTTTGTGCCTTATATGATTGATGATCATCTCTAAGTGCCTAATTACATTAGTAAACATTTAGTGTGTAAGCTATAATTATAAATAGAAGGACTAAAGAAATTTCTGATCCAGCTGATCATACATGTATGTACATATTTCTTGAAGCAACTTATGTTTGAATGTCTTAAAACGTTCAAACACTGTAATATTCACATTATGAGCACCAGCACCAACCCTGTTAAAATATATACGATCTTCAAATTGATTGTCTTATTTTCAGTGTTGTATCCGAGTCCACCCAATCCGAGTCCGAGACCGAGTCCGAGTCCAGACTGTCCGAGTCCGAGACCAAGACCGAGTCCAGACCATCCGAGTCCGAGTCCGAGTCCGAGTCCAGACCATCCGAGTCCGAGACCGAGTCCGAGTCCAACTCTTTTTTTTTTTAATTAATTATTTTTTATTTTACATTGATTCATTTTCTTTTCCAAAGGCAATTGATCTATCACTCGATCAAGTGATTAACCCTAGATATGTGTCACATAATATGCACTCATGCAGGGCTCCACACTCACGTTTTTTTTTAACAGGCCCTTTTGGGCCAGTAGATTTGGCGTTATGAAGGGTAATATAATCACCCGACGTTGTGAAATATTATGTAAGCGAGCGAGCGGAGCGAGCTTGAAAATTTTACCTATTTCACAGCGGAAAATTGCCATTTATTTAAATTACTGTATGGCTATATTCGTTTTATTACTTATGATATGGCGTTATAAAGGGTAATACAATCACCCGACGTTGTGAAATACTTTGTATGCGAGCGAGCGGAGCGAGCTTGAAAATTTTACCTATTTCACAGCGGAAAATTGCCATTTGTTTCAATTGTTGTATGGCTATATTCGTTTTATTACTTATGATATGGCGTTATAAAGGGTAATATAATCACCCGACGTTGTGAAATATTATGTATGCGAGCGAGCGAAGCGAGCTTGAACATTTTAGCAATTTCACAGCGGAAAATCCCAAAATCCTGGAGAAAATGAGGGAGAAAAGAGGGGAAAGGAATAAATGAAAAAAGGGACCCATGTCTAAGGATTTTTTTTATGAACAGGGGACCCATGTCTAAGGATCTTTCTTGAAAAAGTCACCCTTTCCAGCGGCACATCCCCGTATACCCATATACCCGTATACCCCCCCGCCCCCGGGTGTTAGATAGCCGAACATTTTCAGAATCGCGGTGTCAATTCATAAAAAAGACAGTATAAAATGAAATCATACCTATCAAATATAAGCTTGGGCTATTTGTTATGGATATGTAACTTGCGTGTCCATTCGTTTCCCACAAATGTGATTTTTTGCTCACTTTCTTGTCGGATGTCAGTTCATTCGCGATCTCTTTTTCAAGCAACAATCGCTTGGTGGATTGGATAGAATATTTGGCTTGTTTCTTGCAGAATAGCCAATATACAAGTATACAAAATATACGGAAATTGGCCGGTCTCGTGCTGGACTCGTCCCGAGTCATCGAGTCCACGACCTTCGAGTCCGAGTCCGAGGCCGAGTCCAGGGTCCCAGAGTCCGAGTCCGAGGCTGAGGCCGGCAATGCCGGCCTCGAGTCCGGACTCGAGACCAAGACCGGCCTCGAGTAATACAACACTGCTTATTTTGTGCGCGAACTTCAGTATGTAGTAAGCTATGTGCAATTTGTTTTGCTTTTTTGGTACTAAGATTAATTTTTTTATAATTAAGGTTGGCAGCTCTGCATTTGACAAGTAGAATTATATTTTTCTCATACTTGTATGCATGTGTATGTGTGTGTGTGTATGTCCAGTGGCATAGCATGGTCGGACTGATTGGGGGGGGGGGGGGGGGGTGGGGGCACACCTTGCGTATTTCTATATTTTTACACAGATTTTCTCCTTATGTTTCTTACTGTTTTTGACAAATTATGGGGGGGGGGGGGCCCTTGCCACTCAGTGCCCTCACCTATAGCTATGCCACTGTGTGTGTATGTGTGTTTGTTTGCACATGTTTGTGTGAATGTGTATTTTAATTATGAAGTGTTTGTTTGCTTTCATGCTAAATATATCTTTTGGTAATTATAATGTCCTTACCAAAAGATTTAGCATGAAAAGCAAACATAAACACTTCATAATTAAAATACACATTCACACAAACATGTGCAAACAAACACACATACACACACAGTGGCATAGCTATAGGTGGGGGCACTGAGTGGCAAGGGCCCCCCCCCCCCCAAATAATTTGGGACAAGGCTATGCACCCCTAGGGGTACTATACAAGCAATGGCACATATACTTTACACATACAGTAACACCATACATTTGTATTTGGCATTAATTGATAGTTTATGTATTTTTTCCTTGGATTGTATTCAACCCGTTGCTTACAGGAATGTTCAAAGTATATATGGGGATTTCAGAATCTCGAAGGGAACGGGCACAAACACCAGTTAAACATAACCAAAATGAAATAGGATTACTAACTGAAATAAATAATCATAATTTTAAATTCCAATTCAAGATGAACCAATTCAATTAAATGATAAATATATTATAATGAATTAATTGCTTGGTGATTAATAACTTAGAACAGTTTTAATTATGAATTACTTTATATCACTAATATAGTTATGAATTACTGTTTACAATTCATTGTTGTAAATGTGGTTGATTATCAATTATGCACAATGATTTGATATGTGTTCTTTGTGTAGTGTAGCTTTGTTTATTTTATAGTGATTTACTTTTGTAAATTTTGTACTTAACATTAATGTTCCAATTCATTCAAATTCGAATGTAACAATTGCTATATTGTATTATTTATACTATGTATGTTTTGATGTTCAATGTACACTGGTCCTTTCAGCACTGCTGCTGATCAGTTTGAAATATATACCAAAATAAATAAATGAATAAATAAATTACTAAGTAATTTTCTCATCGGGTTATGCACAAATACCAGTGAAATGTTATTTTGATCAAGGATTGTCCTTTAGCCTTAATCCACTATTGCTGCTCTCTATCAAGGTGTGTATTAATGGAGACCCGGAAAGCTAGGAATATGGTTCCTTTGCACTGTGTATGCCTAACTGGTGACTGGCTAAAATACTCCCTATGGAGTGGAAAATATGCACTTTGTGTGTAGGTGTGATTGCAGTGTGTATCCCTTGACCAGGGTAATAATGATACTGAAAAGTGCTATGATCTTTGCGTGACTAGGGGTATAGAGTACAGGTATCTAGTAACATTGTCAAAATCCTCAAAACTTTCTTGGAACTCTAGCGGTTCTATCGTATCTTGTTGTATTCGTATATACAATAGAAGCATGGGACAGGTTTTAATTTTTTTCGAGTTTCCCTTTTGTTAAAAAGATATTTATGATTGAAGTGTTCAGATTTTTAAATATCCACTGGATAGTCATAACCATGTACAAAGTCAATGCAATGAGTTAGTGGCTATCACTTTACATTTTGCTCATTACTCGGCCATATATATGTAACATCCATTTAACATGAACTTTTTGCACATTACTCAGTGGACATATCAGATCACAACACTACACATTGTGTCAAGCATTCATCACTTCATGCACATGTCAACAAAGTTACTAGATCCCTAAAAGGGATCTAGTAACTTTGTTGACATGTTCAAAAAGTGATGAATGGTTGATGCAATGTATATTATTGTTATCTCATATGTCCACAGGGTATTGTGTGAAAATTTCAAGTCAAATGGACATTGCATGGCCAAGTAATGAGCGAAAATGCAAAGTGATATTCAAAAACTCACTGCACTCACTTTGTACACAGAAGAAAAACTCGCCCGGAGTTTTTCTTATCTGAATACTTTGATCCTACATATCTTTGTAACGATAGGGAAATTTGAAAAACCGAAACCTGTCCCATGATTTTATTGTTAATACGAATACAAGGTATGAGGGAACCGCTAGAATGAAAAATTTATTTTGAGGATTTGGACAATGTTACTAAGTCCCTTTAAACATAGGCTGACGGGGTATTACCTCACCCTAATTACTGTAGATGTTTTTTCCCCAGAAATTGTATTCTGAACACCTGACAAGTCTATACAGTATTGCACATTATCATGCTCGTACGGATGTAATGGAATGGTTTTAAATAAAAGCATAGTATTTTCAACAATTCATGCTTGCATTTTTGTGAGTCATATTTTGGCTGTCAAGACTGGTATGTAGGTGTGTGTGTGTTGTATGTGTTACATTTGGCATGTGTGAGTTCGTGAAGCTTCACGACTGAGGACAGAACACAAACACCCGGAGAACAGTAATTGTTCATAGAAAGTATGCACCCCCCCCCCCCCCCCACCTGCCAATTATTTGCATTCCCACCTTATCAGTTGGACCATGCTGCACCACATCTGGGGGGGGGGGGGGACCTTGCTTGCCACTCATAGGCACATTACCATGTATTTTGTGTTCCTCATGTGTCACTCATGGACAGTCATCCAAACCTAGACAGAAAAATCCACCTCGTTATGGGGTCCTTTAATATTATGACGTCATAATATGTAGAGAACGGGTGAGAAACGAAAATCATCAAAGAACCCTCAAAACATATCGGCTGATTTTTCGGACTAATCCAAACCACTCTCATTCCATATCAAAAGCAACAAGAAAATAATCATATTATATGACCGATCAAATATTATCAGATCCTTTTATTAGCACAAACTAAAAATAACATATTTTGTTTATGTTATAATAAATTGTATTTTACCATTGACTGAATTCCATGAATGAGTTGCCTAAAATACAATTTTAAAAAGATTTGCCTTTTTTCATATTTTTGTTTTGTTTTTGTATTTGTTTTTTGTTTTTTAACATACTGAGCTCATAATAATGTTGTATCATTGTAAATACAAGGCAAGATGACCAATAATACAGTTTTACATATCGTCTATTAAATTAAGGTAGAACCGTTCACTGCAGTACACAAAAATATGATTGTTGACGTCAATAATAGACATATTCAATGTTCATCTCGAAACTCCTGTGCGACTGCACGGTAGGGAGCTTTTGCATGTTTGAACTTGAAACTGTGCAATCTTGTGCATACCTATAGGCAGTGGCGTAGACAGGTCCAGACACCTGGGGGGGGGGGGGATGAAATTTTTCCCCGGCCGAGACCACCTGCAAAAATGTTTCGAGACCGATGAAATTGGGGCAAAATTGGGCAAAGACCTAAGGGGGCTCACAATTTTTTTGTGTGCAGGGGCTCCTGCCCAACCGCACTTGGACTTGAAACTGTGCAATCTGGTGCAAACCTAGATAGGAAATTCGGGAGTAAGATTGACTGTATCTAGGAAAGTGTGTTATGATTTGGGGGGAGGGGGGTGTTCCCCCTCCCACAGTAAGGAGCTTTTGCATTTTTGGACTTGAAATTGAGCAATCTGGTGCATACCTAGATAGGCATTTCGGGAGCAAGATTGACTGCATTTGTGTAAGCATGACATGACTTGATCGACCAGAATTTTTAAATATATTTTTCACGAAGAAAACAAATAAATTGACACACTGAATATGTACCCCAACATTTATTTTCATACACAGGTCCAACATAAACCTTATGCCACATTATCTATTATCCAACAACATAGCCATGACTGAGTGCCGATGGAGTGAAGCGACCGAGGGCTGGGGCAGAGCCATATGGGGGGGGGGGGGGGGTTGTGAGGGGGATAACGGTTAAGATGTTGCATTTATATACCTGAAATGGTGCAATTTGGTGCACGTCACACAAGCAGCCAGGGCAATGCCGATGTAGGCACACGGGAACTACATGCCCGGTAGAGAAAAAGTACTCACCCCAGATTATACACAAGTTACATAACAAACTGAGATAATCTGGTCGCACGCAAAGCGCGCAGTGAAAACTTGGATGTATAAATTAGATGTTGAATGTTAGAATTAACAAGTCTTAGCTCATACATTGTATACCACTCACACACACAAACACATGCACCTACAGGGTAGCCATAAAATTATTAGGACACCTTGGAAAAATCACTTCAATTTAAATGATAGAACAAATTTTAAAGAACATGTTTGGTAAAAAGCTGCCTAGAATTCATTGTATGTGTTTATTAGATGCTGCTTCGTTGAAATCATGATAAAATATAAGACAATTTTTGAAAAATTATCAAAATAGTTAGTTTCATATTTTTCAGGGTGTCCAAATAATTTTTGGCTACACTGTACATCATTCAAACACACACAACACAAACAAAATGTATTTTCCTCAAACCTGGGGGGGGGGGATGATTGTACACGTCACCCCCCCCCCCCCCCCGCACCTTGTGAGGTGGGGGATGCATCCCCCTCATCCCCCCCATTGTCTACGCCCCTGCCTATAGGAAGGAAATTCGGACTTGACGCCATGTAGCCTACTTTATGTGGGTAAGTGCGTCATGATTCTATCCGACTGGGAAAACAAGTTTGATTTGTGTCATGAAGAAAACATGATTTAAAAAAAAAAAACACTTATGATACAACAACACGGAACAAGGTATACCAGACGTATAGACAAGACCGATTCCCGAAGGAGCAAAGCGACCTAGAAGGGGGATGGTTTGATGGGAGGTGGGTTTCTGCTCGTATACGTACGGTAAGGGAGATTTTGTATTTGTTTACTTGAACATTATGCAATCTGGTGCAAACCTATGAAGGGCATTTGACTTGCGGTATAAACTTATTTGACTTGGCATGAAGTATAATCCGAGTTATATCTTTAGAAATACACTTTTTAAATCACTGGTATCAAATGAGAAATTACCCATGACTTAATTATTTTTTGTGGGGGGGGGGGGGGGGGAGCCCCCTACGCCCCGCCACCAGTACGCCAGTGATAAAGGGCATTGGAAGCATGTGCCCCCACCCCAATTTGACAAAAAAAAAAAAAAAAATCTTTAGGGGTAAATACCTTATAAAAGAGTTCGCCCTCAATAATTCGCTTGCCCCCATCCCTCCCCCCCCCCCTTAATCAGTCCGACAATGCTTTCCCGCTGCTTCACCACCCTGAGTGACGTCATCCCGCCAATAGGGACTATAATGCCCACATTCCAGGTCTAGTCCTAGTCTTGAGCAGGACTAGCAGGAGTGCCTTCATCTCCTTGGACGTTGTCATCCCAGCCCAGAGCCAGACCTAGTCCCAGATCTGGCAAGATTGGGACCACGAGGAACTCGTCAACTGACAGCTTCTCATCACCTGTCGAAGTTGTCATGTTGTCCGGTTGAAGAACTTGTTGTAACTCTGCCAATGGCAGATCCACACGTAGCGGTCAACTCACAGCTTCTCATAACCTGTCGAAGAGAACGGGAAGAGAGGACAAACGTTTAGCCAGGACTATACACTAGCACTTGCCCTGTTGCCCGGGGCATGTTGCCCGGGGCAAGTAAAATTGATGTCGGGCAAGTGCAAGTAAAATTTTACAAATGGCCTAGTTTGGTTGCCAGATCTGGCAACTAAATTATTGGTCAACTATGAGCAGGAAACTCTCTTTTATTATGTGAAAATCTCATGTAGAAGTATTAAAGTAGGGCAAGTAACAATTAAAAAGTTATGATTTTTACTAGCCCAAATGGGGCAGTAAGGAAAAAGGGTTAGCACGGAGACTTGATTTAGCCATTGCCGTTTTCTCTTGCGATAAATCAGGTATAGACATGAGAAAGAAAACAAATGTGTTATCTTATTACATAATATTCTTGTTTTCGCCTAAATGAGAGTAGATTCAGAATGATCGAATCTCAGATCGTTCATTCTCTAACTAGAAAAATTTAACTCTTCCATTTTGATCAATATATTCAAACTGCATGAACCAATATAATACATAAACTGACCATCCATGTCATGAGCCACAATCAGATCGGAGAAAGAAACAATTTTGCCGCCCTCTGTCGACCAGTCTACGACATCAATCTTGCCATCCTGGTTCAAGTCAAACACTTTGAACAGCACGCGACTTGTCTCCTCGTCCAAGAACGCCCTGCCCGTGCTCCTTCGACGTCTTAACCTAAAAGAGTGAAAGACAAAATTAAGCCGTAGACCGAAAAATCGGTCTCTATTCTGACGGTTGTTCCACTGACCGCTCCATTTTGATATGGGTGGTAAGATGTTTATGCGGTCAGATATATTTTTAAAAATCCATAAATATATAGTTTGTATTATTTCTCACTAGTTTAGTGGCAGTTATATGCAGTGGCGTACCAATGATAAGTCGAAGATCCATCTAGTTTTTAGGCTTTAGCTTGGAAAGATTCCAAACTTGTCCTAATATTTCTCACAATATCTCAAATATTTGCATAATAACTTTTTTTAAACAATTTTTATTTTAATTTTATAAACAATTTATGTATTGATCGATCGATCGATTGATTGATTGACTGGATGATTGACTGGCTGAGTGATACAGTTACTGATTTATTGGCTGATTGTAACGTGGCTAAGATGTCATCGTTTGGTAGCTTAAAAACAAATAAATGTCTTTCAAGAATAGACGTGACCAAGATTTGTAAGTTAATTTGTTAAAAGTTAACCATGTACCTACCTTCCAATCAAAGGAGTGCACTCCCCACCCCAAAATATTTGGCAGGTCGATCAGAAAGGAGATGATCCATAGAGACACAATTATTAAGGGAATGGTTGTCCGGTTGAAGAACTTGTTGTAACTCTGCCAATGGCAGATCCACACGTAGCGGTTGACGGCGATGGCGGCAATGCTCCACAGCGAACAGGTACATCTGAAAAAGAACGACATATAGTCCAGTATAGGTACATTAAAAGTCACGACGATATGTTTAGAATCACGACATAAATATGATTATGATGCATTGTATAGGTATACTTTAATTCAAACATGTCAAATCCTTATATATTCAGAATACACTTATAAAAGTTATATTGATATTGCCATGTATATGATTGAATTAATCTTATAAGTGTACCGTGGGTGCTGGAGAACCCGGACAGTCACACACAACACAGTGCGTCATTGACTTTGTACACGCACCGTGCGCGGTGTCCGGGTTCTCCTGCACTGCGATAAATTGAACCTTCGTGCATGAAATCGCGCCGTGCGGAAACCCGCTTTGCCGTTGAGCGATAATTTTTTATCAGCGAAGGCAACGCGATATTACGGTCCAATTGGTGTAAGTTTCTACCGAAATGAACTACTGAGCGTAGATTTACAAAAGCGAGAATAAAGATTATAAAAATTGTAATCTCAAATTATCGTGAATAAAATAAAAAATAACAAATTTTGGAGTTTAAAGACTGACTTTCAAGCGATTTTCTGGATAACCAGGAGGACTACAGAACAGCAATATACATGTATTTTATGAGCAATATGCAGATAAATTGTTTGATATAAGTTTCGAGTCGCATGTTCAGTGCATTCTCGGCAAATCTAATTTCAAAGGTAGCCCTGTCCATTTTTTGGCCGGGTTCTCCCCCCGTCCGGGTTCTCCAGCAACTACGGTATTCTGAATATATAAGGAGTGAAAGTTTCATAGAATCACTTATGGTATATTGCCCCATAGGCCAGGGGTGCCACCCCACCCCACCCCCCCCCCCCCCCCCCCCCTCTCCTCCACACACACAGTGACACATTCCTAGCTAGCTGGGCCTGGCTGAAAGCAACCCTGAACTGAAGGATTAAGAAATCCATTTGCACCCCCATAAAATTACAAACTTCCAACATGGAAATTAAGGTATGGGACAGTGCATAGTGCATCCAGGGTCTAAGAGTCCCATTTTATAGATGTTAAATAGATCAATATCTACTATTAATTACAAACCGGGTACATAGTACCTATCTTGTCTGAGATTAAATACAAATAGTTCATAGTTTCAAGTAAAAACTTACCACTTTCACAGAAATCATGGTGGGAAAGTCTCGCATCTCGACCATCTTCAAGACTTCGATGTTTAGCTTTTGGTACCACCCAGATGATCAGAAAAAAATTCACGATAAAGTGTGCGATAAAGTGTGCGATTTTGCAAATATTCTTGTGAATATTGGAACAAAGTTCACGATAAAATGTGCGATTTTGCAAATGTGATCGTGAATATTGCAACAAAGTTCACGATAAAATGTGCGATTTTGCAAATCGTGAAACAAAATTCACAATAAAATATGCGAATTTGCAAATCTCATCGTGAATCGTGAATCCAAATTCACGAATTTGCAAATCTCATCGTGAATCGTGAATCCAAATTCACGATTCACGATGTCCCTTCAGGGCCACCATACGATCTCATACACGCACCACATGTGTGCAGCCAAAGTGCAGCGCAGATGAATTACGCAATCATCGTTTGTTGTTGTTTTTATTTGTTTATATTTCAATACTATTTGCGACATCAGCAACGCACGTCATGTGGGTGCCCCTGGGGAGGGGAGAGCGAGGGGAGGGGAGAGCGAGGGGGAGGGGAGATCACTCTCAAAATGACTGGCTACGCACCCGCGTCAAACAAACAAAAATCGTCGACGTTTTCCTTTTTTAGCACCCATCAAAAAACAAATCACAAAAAGGTACCTTTTTTAGGTTTTCAAAGATGTTGCGACATTTCAGAGGTTGATCGACACGGGTACCGGTAGTGACCCGTGCTTCACAACGCAATATTTTGTCATCATTGACAGATTTTTATGGTGGCATTATAAGGACATTTTTGTCTAAATTTTGGCAAAAATTTCGCCAAATTTTGGGCAAAAGGTCCCCGTAATGCCACCATAAAAATGTGTCATGATGACAAAATATTGCTTTGTGAAACACCCTCCCGCCCCAACCCTCGGGGTGCGTGTGGCATTGTTCCGACATTATCTTTTGCAGGCATCTTCAGTATTTACAAACATTAGCCTACATCTTTTGACCTCCTAACAAAAGTTCGCCATTAGTCACCATAACATTAAAATCCATATGTGAGCATTTAGTTTATTTTCTGTTTAATTTACGTACCCCCAAGCTTTGGAATAACTATATCCGTAAATTTGAAACAATCCCACTCTGTCCGACTCCGCACCAGCACTCCGCACTCCTGACGACGGACCGGTCAACCTGCTCAAAACGTCGAGCCCCCTCCTACCATCCATCCTCTCCTCATAGTAACCTATACCGGATTAGGGGGGGGGGGGGAGGGGCGAACCGACCAGACCCCCACTGTACATAGTTCTTTTTGAGAACTAGAAGCTCACAACAATAATACCAACAATCCTTTCCAGGCCTACCACAGTCATTGTTAAGACTACCCAAGAAAGAATACGGTACCAACAACATGACAGTCCTTCACAGGACTCTCCAATCCTCCCTTCAGGCTCAGATGGTGCAACCGTGAACCTAGGTACCACGAGGTCCATTCTCAGAAAAGGGCACCAAAAGGCTAGTTTGTGTCGCCAATATGCTCCAGGGTATAAACCCTTTTTATAAACCACTATTTTTTCATCAAACATGCAGCTACTTGAATGTATACCGTAGAGAGTATATGAGTAAAATTATCAACAGATGATTCTGTACGTTTATGTTAAAAACTTAAAGGGATAGTTGAGTGTTGATATAGGGGGGCACTTCACAAAATATTTTTTTGTGAGACAATGAAAAACTGACTGTCAAATTTGAAAGAACATACAATTTTAATGACAGAATAAACTTTATTTGAACAAAATCGGTTCAGAAACGGCTGAAATATCCATAAACATATTTGTATTCAAAAATTCTTCACCAGGGGATATTTTGACTTTTTAGACAAATTAAAAAAATGCTTAAAGACTACTTTGAAAAAAATCTGAATAGTTTTTTTTTAATTTGTAATAATTGTGGGGCCCCACAATTATTCGATAATTTTGAACCAGCCGTTAACAAAAGAAAAAAAAAGCTTCCTCTTTTCAAAAATTTACAAAAGAGGTTTTTAAATAGTTGTTGATTATCTCTCTATCTAATAACGATTTCAACAAAACATTTTAAATGGATGAAACCAATGGGGTTAAGAGAGCGCCCTCTTGAGTTTTAACGGCTCTTTTTTTTAATGATAACAGGCTTTTTACTTAGTCATTAGTAATTTTGTATTCCTTTCGAGCATGGTGGAGTAGTTTGTAATGTCATGGGGCAGGTTTTGGTTACTAAAATTCAGTTTGACCAAAACTGTACTCTCTTTACCAGAACTCAACTTTCCCTTTAAATGCACAATTTTGTATGAAAAATGGCTAAAACCAATTATTTTTTAGAGAGCGCCCTCTTGAGTTGTAACCGTGTCTTTTTGAATGATAACAGGGGTTTTACTTATTCGTTTGTAAGTTTGTATACTTTTCGAGCATGGTGAAGTCATAACTATTATTTTGAACCGTAATGGTGCAGGTTTTGGTTACTAAAGTTAAGTTTGACCAATACTCAACTATCCCTTTAAAATGTTAAAATTACCCATATCGGGCCAGCGAAGGATAAAATGAAATGAAATGAAGGTATTTGCCAGACAACGAAATCGTTTACAAATACAACATAAATAAACCACAGGTTAAAGGGATAGTTGAGTATTGGTCAAACTTAACTTTAGTAACCAAAACCTGCACCATTACGGAACAAAGTAATAGTTATAATTTCACCATGCTCGAAAAGTATACACAATTACAAACGACTAAGTAAAACCCCTGTTATCATTCAAAAAGAGCCGTTACAACTCAAGAGGGCGCTATTTAAAGAAATCACTGGTTTTAGCCATTTTCATATACAAAATTGTGCATTTAATGTTTTGTTAAAATAATGATTCAATAGAGATGTCATCAACGACTTTTTAAAAACCTATTCAGATTTTTTTCAAAGTAGTCTTTAGGCATTTTTATTTTTTTTCTCTAAAAAGTCTAAATATCCCCCGGTGATTGCCGGTGAAAAATCTTTTGAATACAAATATACTTATGGATACTTCATCCGTTTCTGAACATATTTTGATCAAATAAAGTTTATTCTGTCATTAAAATTGTATGTTCTTTCAAATTTGACAGTCAGTTTTTCATTATCTCACAACAAATATCGGGGGGCACTTCGGGAAATACCAATACTCAACGGTATCTTTAATTACAATTGATAATATTATTGTTGTAAAAAAGGACCAGCAATATGCTTGCTTGTCGAGGCCAGTACTTTCACAATTATTATCAAAACATGCAAGAAAGAATTTACAACGGAGAATATTTACAGAGGTGCACAGGCGTAGGCGTAGCAGCCGGGGGGCTGGGGGCTGCAGCCCCCCCCCCCCCCCACCCCCTTGGAGTTGTGAACACGTCCATATTCGGGCAAGAGGCACTTGAAATTCGGGAAAAACCATGTTATATCCGGGAAAAACCATGTCATCATTCCGTCAACCATGTCATATTCGGGCAAAGTCATGTAGTACATTCCGGCAAAGTCATCTTATTTACGGGCAAAACCGCCTCTTATTCGGGCTCGCAAAATCATGTTATTTTCGGACTAAGCCATCTAAAACATTTTCGGGCATCAAAAAGGCGAGGATCTTTTTTTTTTTTTTTGCTTGTCAGCTGAAAAGTCGGGGAGAAAAATTATTTGGGCTAAATACCTCATCCCCACTTGAGAAAAATGTTTCCATATAATTACGCCCGTGCAGAAGTGATTATTCGAGTATAATAATTATATTTACAAGATTTTATGCAAGATTTTACGTTCCTAATATCTCAATCCAGTGTTTTGTATCATACTATACTATACTTTCAATGTATAAATAAAAGCATGTATATACGTAGTAACATCGAGGTAGTACATTTTTCCTGCCGCTCAACATGATTGTCTGTCTACGCACCCGCGTAAAAAAAACGTCGAAAGGGTATCATTTTCAGCTCGACGTTTTCCTTTAAAAAGGGGTGGTTTTCAGCACTCATTAGAAAAAACCTACAAAAAGGTACCTTTTCAGGTGCACGTCGTCCACGTTTTCCTTTAAAAAGGGTTGGTTTTCAGCATTCATTAACAAACAAAAAACACAAAAAGGGTACCTTTTTTTGAGGTGCACAAGTTTTCGACGTTAGGGTCCATTTCAGAGGTTGATGGACGCGGGTGGGTAGCACTTTTGCAGTGAGAGTGACTGATCCACCCCCACCCCCCCCCCCCCTGATCCACCCCCACCCCCCCCCTGATCCACCCCCACCCCCCCCTGATCCACCCCCACCCCCCCCCCCCCCCCTGATCCACCCCCCCCCCCCCCTCCGGGGAGCGTGGTTGCACTGATTTATTTATTTATTTATTTACATTTTGTTTTTTTGGGGGGGGCACACCTTATATATTTCTTTGTTTTTCTTCAAAAAATGTCCCCTTATGTTTCCTATTGTTTATTTAAAATTATTGGGGGGGGGGGGCACGGTGCTCCCCCATGCTCCCCGTCGCTACGCCATAAACGGGGGCATAAAATACGAGTATCATCTGATCAAAATCATCGATATCGATGACAATCATCGAATATCGTCAACAAAATGAAAATTACCAATAAGTGTCACTAGCTGGCGCGCTTCAACAAAGTGTTCAATTGACCAATCATGTAACGGATTTCTACGCCGCCAACGAATGAGCGCACTTTTCAATCACGAATATTCCGTTTTTGGCAACAAAATACACCCGAATTTCACGCTTCCTGACCTGAATTCGAAAGAGTAAGTTATTGCATGTTCTAAGTATTTATTTGGAGGTCGATAAATTCAAATGTATGACCTTTATTACTCGGGATATATTTAAATTTTTACAGTTTTTGCTATTGTTATGTTTGTAATTAAATGTAGGTGACGCATCAGTCCCACGCGTGAAAAAAAATGTTTGTAGATTCTATTTTGTGTGAGCCAATTTTTGCAGACCCAATTTGTGACTTTGATTACAAATTTCATACACTGCTTTGTCTAGTTTAATGCATGTTGAGTTTCTATCTGTGTTCAACTCTTACTAAGTAATAGTAGTAGCTATTGAATGGTTGATGCGATTACAAATTCTAATTGAAATTCGGAACTGACAAGTGGTCAAACTTCAAAGACAAAGTCGAGACATATTTTTGTAATTTAAATTTGAGTTGACATGATTGACAAAGAATGTGACATGTCATAATAACTAGGGCATAACCGATAATCGGATCGGACATCGTATCGGGCCGATATTTGGCCACATCACTCATGCATCAGCAGATCAGCAAAAGCCAAAAGTAAACATCAGATCGGCAATATTTTGATGGATGTGCCGATGCGTAAACTAAACAAGGCAGCCGTAACCGATTCAAAATGCAATACGATATGGCTGCTTAAGTTATGAAACTTTAGTTTATTGAGTGGTTTTCCAAACTTTTTCTCCTCGTCTTGATATATTTAATATGTAACAATATTTACAGAAATATATATAGTTACAAAATATTCAGAATTACCTCAGTTTCGAGCAAAAAAATAGTTTTCCCGAAGTATAGGAACGAGAACTCTAGCGCTTGTTCAATACTTATCGGTACTATACATACTAAATACATGCTACATGCTAAATGGTTTTGGCAAAGACGGCAGAGCGCCGCGTACGCGCGTTAAGGCGTGCTCGCGAGGCGATTGACTCGATGTACAAACGTTTACGTATGTAAATATTTGTACATGTACATACATTAGCCAGCTGCGCTGGCTAATCTCGTAAGCGCTGGCAATCTCGTAATGTATTAGTCTTACGAGATTGCCGTTTTCATGCGCGCATTAAGAGAAAGAGAACGTTAAAGATAAAAGTATGCGTATGTACAGCTCGAGTTTCTCACTCGTGCTGTGACTGTTCCCTTCTGTTACTGTTGCGAAACGAAAGCTCCTTGACGACATTGACATGACGGAAAGTAAAAAGTGATGAGTGAATCGAAAAACTCCCAAATGTAACTTGTGCTTGTATCGTCTATTCTGCCCTTCCCCCCTGCAAAATAACCTGGCCTGATTAGTTACAACTTACTAGGTAAAGATAAATGTACTAGCATTTAATAATACATGTATTTTGTTTGCATAGCACAGAATCACCATGCCAGTGCTAGAGGAGCCTGCCCCTCCCCAGGAACAGGAGACGTTGGGAGCAGAGGGGGAAGACATGGAGGTTGGAGATTCAATACCCCAAGAGCCAGCCTCAACGCCTCAAGCTGCAACACCCAGGCTCATGATCACACAGATTGTCACAGAGAATTTCAAGTCGTATGCCGGCAAGGTTGTTCTGGGCCCGTTTCACAAGGTTTGTGCAATTGAGTGTTCTGGTTCAAACATATACCTTGGAGAAGTTGAAACATTAAATTGCTGTATTTACAAGGACTAAGACTAACACAGCATTAAAATGTAAATTTCAATATTATAAAGGCTCCAAATCATGCAGATTACTAGATTTTCATTGAATTAAAATTTATAATTATTTAGCTTAAATCACTGGAATGGGTACTATCAGTACTGTCATCACCAAAGATATTACAAGTTACCATTTCAAAACAGTGATGTTTGATAATTGCTGTTTTACAAGGATTTCAGATTCACATTGGAGTTATCACTCACATGTTATCAATCTGTAAGCCCCTAGCTCTGTAGTGATGCATTATTTTAATACTTTCGGATTTTGTAATCTTCAATAAATTTCTACAGTTCTGCTTTCCTCATCCATGAATTGAAACTATTTTTCAAATGTTCAAAAGATTTCAAATAACCTGGCTTTGCATTCAAACCCTAGAGCTTTTCCTGCATCATCGGGCTAAACAGCAGCGGCAAATCCAGCGTGATCTCGGGAATTCAAATTTCTTTGCTTTTTGTTCTAATTCCAGAGCTTTTCCTGCATCATCGGGCCAAATGGCAGCGGCAAATCCAACGTGATCGACTCAATGCTGTTTGTTTTTGGCTACCGCGCCGCAAAGATCCGTTCCAAGAAACTGTCTGTGCTGATTCACAAGTCCCAGGACCACAAGGACCTGACAAGCTGCACAGTGGCAGTTCACTTTCAGAAGATTATTGACCTTGGGGTGAGTTATCCCGTTCCCTTTGAGTTTCTGAAATCCCCATAGACTTTGTACACACCCCACTGGGTTCCCGTAGTGTAAACTTTTCATCAACACTGACACATTATGCAATGCTGGAAATTAATTTGTTTGCCTTGTTGCCCAGTCTGGCACGTTCAAACAATTAATTTGATGGCCTCAAACAAATAAAACAAAACGTTACAGTTTGGGTATAATTGGTTGCCCATTTATGCCAGTGGAATTAAGCATCAGTAAATTTTTGGTTGCCCTGAAGCTAATCTTTTTAGATAACAGCAGTAGCATTCACCTCATTGGCAAAAAGGTTTATAGAATAACGATCACAACCATTAAAATAATAACAATTTTAAATTAATTTGTTAATGAATACAGGCTGGAGATGATGAATATGCAGTGGTTCCCAACAGTCAGTTTGTAGTACAGGAAGGCGCACAAAGATAACAGTATACAACTAAACGATACATTTACCTCATTGGCAAAAAGATTTATAGAAAAACGATTACAACAATTTAAGTAATGATAAGGTTCAAATTAATTTGTTAATAAATACAGACTGGAGATGATGAATATGCAGTGGTTCCCAACCGTCAGTTTGTAGTACAGGAAGGCGCACAAAGATAACAGTATACAACTAAACTATACATTTACCTCATTGGCAAAAAGATTTATAAAAAAACCATTACAACAATTTAAGTAATGATAAGGTTCAAATTAATTTGTTAATGAATACAGGCTGGAGATGATGAATTTGAAGTAGTCCCCAACAGGCAGTTTGTAGTATCAAGGACGGCGCACAAAGATAACAGCAGTTAGCATTTACCTCGACAAAAAGAAGGTTTATAGAATAACGATCACAACAATTTAAGTAACTATAATGTTGAAATTAATTTGTTACAGTCTGGAGATGATGAATATGAAGTGGTCCCCAACAGTCAGTTTGTGGTATCGAGGACAGCGAACAAAGATAACAGCAGCAGTTACTACCTGGATGGCAAGAAGGTGAACTTCAAGGAATGCACAGCTCTTCTTCGCAAACAGGGTGTCGACCTGGACCACAATCGCTTCCTTATTCTTCAGGTCAGTCAATAAATTCAGAAAATTAATAAACTTAACCTGTTCTTTTGGAGATTATGTTATTCCTATAGACTCTGTACATGTATAGCCCACCAGGCTATAATATCAGGGCTCCATTTACATCTTGTGATTGCATTTTCCCCCCAGCATATATATTTTTGCATTTATTAACAAAATTAAAATCAAAGAATCTTTTTTTCCCATACATTTTAATGAGAAATCAATGAAATTTGAATAGTAATGCAATCATAATATTATATAAATGAGACAATAACTAATTTATATTGTTACAAGGTAAATAAATGTAGTAGATCAACCATCATAAGCAGGAAGCTTGAGTGGAAAGAGGGAGGGGGAAGCTACATGGTGTCACAAACAAGTACAAAAAAATCAAAAAATCAAACCGTCACCTAAGTGCATTATTCAAATTATGAAGAAAAAAGATTATACATTGCCCGAACGGGCCAGTAGAGAAACAAGTTAGTCTAACTTGTATCTCTACTGTTATTCAGAGCTCTTCATAACAAGGTTCCACTGTATTGTATTTTCCTCTGTGTGATCAGGGTGAGCCTGAGGTTGAGCAGATTGCGATGAAGAAGCCCAAAGCACAGAATGAGCATGAGGAGTCCATGGGTTAACAAAGGGTCAACTTCAAGCAATAATTGTATTGCAGCTCTGGCTAGTATGCTCCCCAGGGATTTGAGATGGTGCACAAGATAAATGCGCCAATTTTAACTGCACCCGATGCAACAGCACTTTAAGAGAAACCCTGTATTAAGTGCTATATAAATGCAATCTTTTATTATTATTATTATCATTTTTATTGTATTTTCCTCTGTGTGATCAGGGTGAGGTTGAGCAGATTGCGATGATGAAGCCCAAAGCACAGAATGAGCACGAGGAGGGGATGCTGGAGTACCTAGAGGACATCATCGGCTCCAACACCTTCAAGGAATCCATCGAGGAGCTGGCCAAGAAAGTAGAGGAGCTTAATGAAGAGAGAGGAGAAAAGGTAGAATCATAGCCACATTTTATATCTTGAAATTTGTTGTCTTATTGATAAATGGCATTTATGTGTGTATGAGAATGGCTTGTGCTTGGATGGATAACTGGTGATAGAATTTCTGGAAGGACATCATATGATCCAGCGCCTTCATCGAGGAACAGGGCAAAACGGTTGTGGAGATTAATGAAGAGAGCCCGTAAAGGTATGGGTGTGCCTTGACTTTACTTCAAATGAGTTTCAAAGGCGGTGGATCAGAAATGGAGGAATTGGAGAAGCCCATGAAGGAAGCACAGGAGTTCTTTATCTTTTTGATGTGTTGTTTATTTGTAATTATGTTGATTGTACTCTTTGCTTTTCATTGCATAACATGTTTGTATTTTATTTTACCGGTTTGTATAAAAAATTGTGAAATAAACAGAAACTGATCTATTTATTTCTATTCGTTTGATCTTGATCCACAGCTGACCCGTGTGAAGGCGGTGGAGTCAGAGATGGAGGAATTGGAGAAGCCCATGAAAGAAGCACAGGAGTTCCTCAAAGCTGAGAACGAGGTCACCAAGAAGAAGAATAAGCTCTACCAGAAATACATGTGAGTTAAAAGTAGAATCATGGAAAATATATTGCTTTAGTGGATAGGATTTGGTTTAGGGTAACATTTAGGTTTGAAATTAGGGTTAATTTAGTGTAAGGGTTTTAATTACGGTTAAAAATGTGTTGGGTTATTGTGGATAGAGCAAATGCAACACTAGAAATGAACTTTTTGCCTTGTGGCCCAGTGGTGCGAGTAAAAACAAGATTTTTCACATTCTCGTGGCCTTAATCTGGTGGCCCACAACAAAGAAAAACATTACCAATTGTGTTATATTTTGTTGCATGTTGAGGCCAGTGGAATTTAGCATCAATGAATTTGGTTGGCCGAAGCTAATTTTTAGTGGCCGCTAGCAAGGGGGTCTGTTTTAATTTCAAGCCCTGTATAAAGGTTAAAAACTTTGTTTGTTTATGAAAAATCGAAAGGTTAACGTTAGTGAAGGGGTTTCGATTACCGTAAAACTCTGTGTATAAGACGCACTTTTTTTCCGTCGGAAAAATTTCAAAGTGGGGGGTGCGTTTTATACACAGGTATAGAAAAGTTGTAGCATTCAGCAAGATATACCTTTTTCTCACACAAAAAATATTGGTTACATTCATACATTCGTGAGCAGCAGTACTAATTAAATATGCAATTTTCTAACCAGTGGTTATAAATTTTGCTCATAATTAAAAATAGTTGTTAGGGAAAGGATCAAAATTATGCTATGCAGGATATTGCAAGATCCTGCATTCGGAATGCTCTATTCAATTTTAACAAAGGAGGCGTTATTCGCCATTCCTGTCCAGAGGGGGCAGAAGACTCCCTATTGTCCGCAGGACAATAACAAACTGGGAGATTACCTAGCAAGGCCAATTTCAATAGCTATTCAGAACCACGAAAAACTTGTCCAGAACTCTTGGCACAAAGGTCTTTTATTCGATATTGATTGGCGCAGGATATTGAGTTCCTCATTTCAATGGGGATGGAGAATGCAGGATCCTTCGATATCCTGCATAGCATAATTTTGATCCTTGCCCTTAGTAAATTTAGAAAATTGCATTATATTTAGTGAGTATTGGTGCTCATGAATATTCATGAATATGAATATTTATGAGCACCAGTGTTACTGCTCAATAAATGTGCAATTTGTGTACTAACCGCTATTTTTATGTGAGAAAATGATGTTGATGAATGCTACATTCAACATTAAGCTATTGGCATGCCCTAGACCAGTGGTATGCATTCCAACAGCACTTCAGGGTCTTAAAAAATTTTTTTTTTTTTTTTTTTTTTTTTTTTTGCTGTGAAAGTTGGGGGTGCGTTTTATACACGGGTGCGTCTTATACACAGAGTTTTACGGTAGGTTTAATAGCTTTGTTATCTTGTGAAAAGATAGCTGAGCAATTGTAATGTACCCCAAAATCAATTCTGATTACTTGCTGATTTGTTATTTGATTGCAGAACTGAGTGCAGCGAGAAGGAGACGGTAGCCGAGGAGAAGAGGAAGGGAGTGCATGACAGACTGAAGGAGACTGCTGGTTTATGAAAAGTCTATAGCCCAGCAATTGTGGATAGAGCTTATGCCATAGAACTGCTGGTGACCACTATTACAATTATTTGCTGATTTGTTATTTGATTGCAGAACTGAGTGCAGCGAGAAGGAGACGGTGGCCGAGGAGAAGAGGAAGGGAGTGCATGACAGACTGAAGGAGATGGAGGAGGGATTGAAGACCAACGCCACTGAGACCAAGGCAAAGCAGAAAGATCACAAGAAACTCATGAAGTAAGGATGATGGTGATGGTGATGGTGGTGATGGTGATGATGGTGATGATGATGATAATGATGATGATGATAATGATGGTGATAGTGAGGATGATGATGATGATGGTGATAGTGAGGATGATGATGATGATGGTGATGGTGATGATGATGATGATGATGATGATGATGATGATGATGATGATGATGATGATGATGATGATGATGATGATGATGATGATGATGATGATGATGATGATGATGATGATGATGATGATGATGATGATGATGATGATGATGATCGTGGTGGTGGTGATGATGATGATGATGATGATGATGATGATGATGATGATGATGTGTCCTTTCTATTAAAAAATACTCAGAATAAACTTAATAATATTCACCAAACTTCTCCTTGCAGCCAATATGAGAAGCTTGCAGAGGTTGCAGAGCAGAAGAAAGCAGACTTTGCAGAGTTTGAGCGCCAGGACGTGAAATGTCGGGAGGATCTCAAGCACACCAGAGAGAAGCAAAAGAAACTTGTCAAGAACCTGCAGAAAGAAAAGTCCAAGGTAATAATATGATAACCAAGGCTCAAAATTACCAAAGGCCTGATGGCCTGGGGCCATACAATTTTATTGGTGCTAAATTCCACTGGCCCGAATGGGCAACACAATATAAAAGTGTTTTTAATGCTTTTCTTTGTTTGGGGCCACTACATGTATAATTTTTTAAATCTTGGGTTTACTTGCCCGAATGCGCCATAAGGCAAAAAAGTAATTTCTAGCATTTTTATAACTCGTCAATCAAAGGTAGTCTTTTGTACTACTTATTCTTCCTATTCTTTACTCTTGATTTGAGATGATCCCATTCTGAGCCAACAAACAACTGCTTTTTTGAACTAAAGTAAGGGATATTTAAACATGCAGTATAGTTCAGTTCCGACCAACAACTGCATATCTGAACTATTAAAAGCAAGACGTACATATGTATATCATGTAGTATACTTCAGATCCTTTTCCCTTTGCAAGATAACTTGATTAATTGAATTTTAAGTGCTTTGTTTAGTTTGTTACCAACTAGCTATTCTCATTCCTTTTAGCTGGAGGGCCTCTTAGCTGTACCAGGAGACAGCGAGAAGGAGATCGAAGATCTGCAGATTGTCTTTTGTCTCCTACAACCTTGTGATTCTATGTTGCACATATATCACATCTCTGTTATCTTCTCTCCCTCCATTTCTAGTTGGAGGGCCTCTTAGCTGTACCAGGAGACAACGAGAAGGAGATTGCAGACCTGGAGAAGTAGAGGGTGACGATTGTCTTTTGTCTCCTTCAACTTTTTGATTCTATGATACATGTATATCACATCTCTTTTATCCCCTCTCCCTCCTTTTCAAGCTGGAGGGCCTCTTAGCTGTACCAGGAGACAGCGAGAAGGAGATCGCAGACCTGGAGAAGAAGAAGGTGACCCTGGAGGAGAAGCTGAAGGTGGAGGAGGGCAAGATGGATGGCATCATGGCTTCACTAAAGACTGAGACTGCAGGACTACAGGCTCAGAAAGAGGTGTGTTGCTTTATTTCTTTGTTCAAATTAAATGTTAGGAATATTACAGCCCTATGGGAATTAAAAGGTTTATTGATCTTAGAAGAAAATACGGTTGAGGAGAGCTAGATGGATGCCATCATGGCTTCACTAAAGACCGAGACTGCAGGACTACAGGCTCAGAAAGAGGTGTGTTGCTTTATTTCTTTGTTCAAATTAAATGTTAGGAATATTACAGCCCTATGGGAATTAAAAGGTTTATTGATCTTAGAAGAAAATACGGTTGAGGAGAGCTAGATGGATGCCATCATGGCTTCACTAAAGACTGAGACTGCAGGACTACAGGCTCAGAAAGAGGTGCGTTGCTTTATTTATTTGTTCAAATTAAATGTTAGGAATATTACAGCTCTATGGGAATTAAAGGGTTTATTGATCTTAGAAGAGAATACAGTTGAGGAGAGCAAGATGAATGCCATCATGGCTTCTCTCAAGACTGAGACAGCTGGACTACAGGCTCAGAAACATGAAAATGTATCCACATTTGCTACTCTCAACCCAGGTGTATAAATGGGTAGCCAGAAGGATTGGAACGTGGTTCCTTAGCACTGTATGTAGCTACAAGGTGCCTGGCTGGAATGAGCTCCAAGGAGTGGAAAATGTGCTGGATTGATTCCAGCATGTATCCGATGACCGGGATAATAATAATCAATAACAGTAAGCATCAAAATGGGTAGCCACCATTATTATTATTACTATTAGTGTTATTGTAACTGTTATCTGCATTTCAGGCCAAAGAGAAAGAACTGATGGGCTTCCAGAAGGAGCTAAATGAGGCCAAGTCCCAGAAGACTCGGAGCTCAGCATCCATCTTGAGAAGGTTCATTAAACGTAGCACACTTTTTAGTATTATTTTATTTTCACTGTTTTTCAGAAGCTTTGATCGCAGTTAGCTTGTATTGGTAAAAATGGTTTCATTCGTGTTTGTTTCTCAGGCCAAAGAGACAGAACTGATGGGCTATCAGAAGGAGCTAAACGAGGCCAAGTCCCAGAAGACTCGGAGCTCAGCAGCCAGCTCAAGAAGGTTGATTAAAAGTAGCACACATTTTAGTATTATTTTCACTGTTTTTCAGAAGCTTTGATCGCAATTATCTTGTATTGAAAAAAATGGTTTCATTCGTTTTTTTGTTTCTCAGGCCAAAGAGACAGAACTGATGGGCTTCCAGAAGGAGCTTAACGAGGCCAAGTCTCAGAAGACCCTGGCCGACTCGGAGCTCAGCAGGCAGCGCAAGAAGGTTGAGGGCGCCAAAACCAAACTGGAGAAAGCTCACACCAACATCAAGACCATTGCAGAAAACCTGGTTGAATGGCAGAGGTAACAAAATTATAATTAATCTAATATACCATGCTTGAAATAAGCACAGGCCCACTTGCCCGGGGCCACACATAGTAGCCTCGGGCCACCAAATTTCTTTAATACTAAATTCCACTGGCCCAAATGGGCAACCAAATATACCAGAATTTGTTATTTTGGGGCCACAATATTCACGTTTCAAGCCACTAGAAGGGGGAAATCTTGTTTTTACCTGCCTGACTGGGCCACACGGCAAACAATGTAGTTTCTAGCATTGTCATATAAACTGTAAGTCAAATAGAGCCGAGCTTACGAACCGTTCACGTTCTTTATGGAGGCAAATGACAGGTGACACAACTTTACATGAAACTATATACTGTACATGCAATGAGCAAAGTAAAGGGGTAAAACAGGAACAGGTTTATCAAGTAAACAAAAACAAAAAGGGAGGTCAAGCAATGTGAAGAAGGTTAGACAGGATTAGGCTTGAGTGACAGGAGCAAAAGTAGTGAACTCATGTTCATGAGGAATCTAGTGTGAAGTCCAGAAGCTAAGGGATTAGGTAATAAATGAATAAAATCTACAGTATGTTTGCTACTTTTTACAGTTTTTTATTTTGTATTATTTGCCCAATATAAATTAATTTTCCCTCTTTCGCAGCACCATCAAGACACTTGAGAAGAATATCCCTGAGATGGAGAAGAAGCTTGCATCATATGAGAAGGAGCTAGCTGGAGTGAGGGAGACAGAGGGCAAAGCCAGCTCAGGGGTGAGTAGAGAAGGGGCGGATTAAGGGAGGATTAGAGAGATAGAGAGGGATAAGGGGGATGGTTTCAAGGGTAGGGGTAAAAGAAGCTTGCATCATCTGATAAGGAGCTGACGGGGTGAGGGAGGCAGAGGGCAAGGCCAGCTCAGGGGTGAGTAGAGAGGGGGAAGTGGGATTAAGGTTTTAAGGGTAGGGGTAAATCTGATGGATTAAGAAGCTTGCATCATCTGATAAGGAGCTGACAGGGGTGAGGGAGGCAGAGGGCAAGGCCAGCTCAGGGGTGAGTAGAGAGGGGGAAGTGGGATTAAGGTTTTAAGGGTAGGGGTAAATCTGATGGATTAAGATGCTTGCATCATCTGAGGATCCGACTGGAGTGAGGGAGACAGAGGGCAAGGCCAGCTCAGGGGTAGTCTAGGTTCTATACACTGTTTTATACACCTTACCCCCATATACGCGTAACCCGGTGCATCTGTACGCCCGGTGGATCTACAGAAACAGAGTATAGGAAAAGTTGGCAAGGCGAGGGAATTCGAGTGGATTTTCACGGCGGGCATTAGTCTTCAATATGAGTTGCATTATGGACATTGTACTCTGTGAATAACAACATAATGAACACAGTGAGAATCTCATAGTAAAATGATAATGTGTTTCATTAGTGGGTGTATAAAAGGACAAAAAACAACATTGATTACAAGTGTTTTACAATAAACTACTAAGTTTGAAGTGAAGATCTTTGGCTGACATTTGTAATTTGGTATGCAATACACGACTACGATCTGAACCTACGAGATACGTTCAACACAGTCGGTGCGCTGTCTATCACTCGCGATGGGCGGAGCTATTGCCAACTTTTCCTATACTATGTTTCCGTAGATCCACCGGGCGTACAGATGCACCAGGTTACGCGTATATGGGGGTAAGGTGTATAAAACAGTGTATAGAACCTAGACTAGCTCAGGGGTGAGTAACAATCCTTTGTCAGAGGGAGAGGGTTCAATTTGTAAATTAAATTGAATAATTGTAAATGAGATGACGATGCCATCTTGGGAATGTTTTGCACACGATGCGTAATACACGCTGGCTCAGTGTTATGCAGTGAGCACAAACTAGCCTAGTTTACAAAGGCGATCTACAGTGTAACTTCCCCAAGCTTGACAATCTTTGAAGGGAGGGGTAAATGAGGAATGTGAAATGGATGGATTTGAAAGAGGGTTGAGATCAAGCAGAAGCTCTGCAAAAGTCTACCCAATTAAGCGTAGACTACTGCAGTGTTTAAGCGTTTTAAGATTTTGATTGTATCAATCTGTGAATATGCCTTTTTAAATGCATGAAAAGGATCTAGTAACTTTGTTGAAAAGTGCAAAAAGTGATGCGTGGTTAATAACATGTGTATTGGTGTGATCTGATATGTCCATAAAGTAATGTGTGAAAATTTCAAGTTAATTGGATGTTATTTGGCCGAGAAATGAGCGAAAATGCTAAGTGATATTCACTTACTAATTGCACTTACTTTGTACACAGCTGAAGAGGTCCTGTAGATAATTTCATATCCGAACATTTTTATCGTAAATATCTTTTGAACGAAATGGAAATTTGAAAAACCAAAACCTGTCCCATGCTTTTATTGTTAATACAAATAAAACAAGGTATGAGGGAACCACTAGAATTCCAATTGGATTTTGAAGATTTGGACAATGTTACCAAGTCCCTTTAATTTATGTTCCCCCTTTGCCAGGTGAAAGACCTGACAGTGAAGGTGCAAGAGGCGAGGAGTTCCATGCAGTCTGCCAGGGACCGGGGAGCCATCATCTCTGCTCTGATGGAACAGAAACGGCTGGGCAAGATTGAAGGCATCTCTGGAAGACTGGTGAGTGAATCAATTACACAGGGCTCAGGGTGATTGAGCCTCCAAATGCCCAAAAGAGCCCCTCAAAATCATCAATGAGTCATCATCAATTTGAATAGATTTCAGTGCAAATTTTTGTTTAAGAGTGCTATTTGCATTGCAGTAGAGCTTGAAAACTAGGCGCCGGAAAATACAATTTAATTTGTTTTCCCTGGGTGAGGATATTTTGAGAATTGTAAGAATACACCTTGGGCCATCAGTCTGTTTTTGATGATGGAATAAGCAACACAGTTAACTCGTTATCCGGGTAGGTATTTGAAGTAAATCCTCGTTGGCAACTAAAAAGATCTCTTGTTAGATACTTAGACCTAGACCTAGACCTAGACCTAGTTCACAGACATTAATCTATATCCTCTGTCATCCTGTGAGGAAAGTTTACTTAGGCCTCTTATACAATTCTGATTATTCCCTTTCATGCGGTATCAATTTTACGACTAATGTAAGTTTTCACATATCTGTCATACACATACTGAAACTTGTTTTTTCTTCATTTTCAGGGAGATCTTGGTGCTATCGACGACAAGTACGATGTCGCCATCTCGACTGCCTGCGGTGCACTGGACTACATCGTAGTCGACACCATCGATGTCGGAGAGCAGTGTGTCAAATTCCTGCGTCAAAATAACATTGGAGTTGCCACATTCATCTGCCTTGATAAGGTAATGTCGAAACATAGATAGAAACATGTCGATCACAAGGTGATACTCCTGTTGCTATTATTACCCATGGTCATCAAGTATATACTTGATCATTTTGTTCTGTTTTCCCTTTTTTCAATTTTGTGTGTGTAAATTGTGTTATTTTCTTTTAACAGACGGACATTAATTTCTGCTACTGCAACTTATTTCAGTAACAAAGAAGTGATGTATAGTGATAATGTCAATCTTTTTATTTCCCATGATTTAAATTGATTTTTTATCTTGTGACTTATTTTTTTCACTTATAGATCAAGCATCTGCAAAACAGTGCATCCTCAAAAATGAACACGTGAGTAATATTCAATACACTATTGCAAACAACTAGTGCTGTGTTGAAAAGGATAACCATTTGTAACGGACCGTTTTGAGTCGAAACCTATTTTGACTCGTAGGTTTTTAGCTAACTGTTTTTTTTTTTACCAGTATATTTAAAATGCATGCCTAAACACTAGCTAGAATCTGAATCTGTATTTCCTTCTCTAAAATGTGAAGGAAATGGCTTCTTATAGCAACAGAAAAAACACCTGTAATTAGCGTTTGTCATTTGTTTCATTAGAAAAGTGAAAGAACACTAAATAAAGGTTAATCAATAACTTTCTGTTTTGGTCAAGATTACTTTCAAGGGTTAAATAACACAATGAATTAAAAAGGTAATAAGAATTATTTGAAATATATATATATATATTTTGTTTTTGTTTTTTTGCTAGAAATATTATACTATTTGTATGTTATATGTATTTGTAAACTATCCCAGTTATTTTGCAGAATTGCAGAATGCAAATCTTTTTTCAACTTCTGCCATGGACCCGGGATCCAACCCCTTCTTTGTTACATTCAAATTATTTGAATGAATAAAGATGATTTTAAAAAAGAAAAAGAAAAAAGGCTGACACTTGTTGTTCAATGAAAAATATTTCATGTTATTTAATCTGTTAAATATCACCCCAGCCCAGAGAACGTGCCACGCTTGTACGACATTGTGCGCGTGAAGGAAGAGAAGTACCGCATTGCCTTCTACTACGGCCTTGGCAACACGCTGGTTGCTAAGGACCTGGACCAAGCCACACGGATTGCCTTGCAGGGATCCAAGCGCCATCGGGTGGTCACGCTCAAGGGAGAGCTCATCGAATCATCAGGTATGTCAATCCTAGAAATTGGTTTGACTTGTGGTCTAGTCAGGCATATAAGTTTTTGTCAAATTATAGTGGCATAAAATCTGAATCAGGTGGCCCCAAGGTATTTATTTTTAAAATCAGATTTTAAGGTTTGATTGATCAGGGTCCCATTGCAGAAAGAGAGGCAATCAATTGCAAAGTTGCAATTAATTGCAAGTCAGAAAATTTGCGCATTTGAACCAATCAGATGTGCGCATTTGGTCACATGATCAGACTTACAATTAATTGCAACTTTACAATCGATTGCATCTCTTTCTGCAACGGGGCCCTGTTCTCATAACAGATGTTGATTGAAAGTGTTATGTAACCTCTCCCTCATTTCCTTCCCCCAGGTACCATGAGTGGTGGGGGCAGGAACGTGAGCAAGGGGCGCATGGGCTGCACCATCGTGTCTGACATCACCCCCCAGCAGCTGGTTGCCATGGAGACGGAGCTTGAGCGTTGCCGTGGTGAGGCCGGCAAGCAACGTGATCGGCTGCGGGAGCTGGAAGGGGAGGTCAGCTTCCTGGGGAAGAGGGTGCGCGAAGCACAGATGACCGTCAAGAAGCACGGCATGGGCATTAAGGTAAAATATATATATTTTTTTGTGTGTGTGGAATAATATGCTTAAGTGAAAAATTTGAAAATGTATTATTTACTTGCCCGAAAGGGTCATTTGAGTAAAAGGTTAGTACGGAGGCTTGGGTAAAGGATCTTCTCTTCAGCAGAATCAATCAGTGAATATAATGAGTGAAATCTATATTTTTTTTCCATTGACTATAGGCAAATACAGAATAGGAGAGCCTACTCAAAGATCAGATTGTGACATTTAGATAAGATAGAGCAGAACTACCAGTAGAAGATGAGTGAATAAAATAACTGAAATGAATATTTTGTTTGATTTTGTTGTTGACTTTAGGCCCAGACCAGATTGTAACGTTTTAGGCAAAGTTGAAGGAAGCAGTTTTAGCCAATAATAATGAATTTGACAAGAACTTTAAATATCTGCTCTTGAGCAAATTCACTAGTAGAAGATTAGTGAATACAATGTTTGTTTGTTTGTTTGTTGATTTTAGGCCAAGACCAAAGAGGATGGACTGCTCAAAGATCAAATTGTGACGTTTGAGGCAGAGTTGAAGGAAGCAGTTTTAGCCATTAATAATGAGTTTGACAGTATCTGCTCTTGAGCACATTCACTAGGAGAAGATTAGTGAATACATTACAATGTTTGTTTGTTTGTTTGTTTGTTGACTTTAGGCCAAGACAGAAGAGGAGGGGCTTCTCAAAGATCAGATTGTGACGTTTGAGGCAGAGTTGAAGGAAGCTGTGGCTGAGACTGATTTCAAAGCCCTGGAAAAAGCTGTCGCAGAGGCTGAAAAAGGTAGCTAGATTGAAATATCTGATATACATGTACATGTAATCGTTATATTGTTGCATAGATGTACATTTTTATGTTGTGTTTACCCTGCCTCATGTCACTTTGAAATGGTTTATTTGTTTGGTATGTGTATTGTACATTTAGAGACAATAGAATGCTATTTCCTAGACAATATAACTCATAGAACTAGTCCTCTCTTGCAGACCCATGAACACATAATCTAGTATGATGGTGAGCTTCCAAATTGCAAACATTTTCTGGAAACTTATTTTCAGAACATTTTAGTGGAATGGACTACTAAAACTTTTCATAATGGGGTTGTTGGTTCTCTTTAATTTCATGTCTCTTTTCCCCCGTCCGACCGAGCATTCGAACCCAGACCGGGTCATACCCAAGACTTTATAAAATGGTACCTTTTGCCTTCTAGCTAGGCCCTAGGCATTTATAGAATGGGGAAGGGAAAGTTAATCACACAAGTTACCAGAGGACTGGCCTCCTTCTGTAGCTTTCGCTACATTTAGCAGACGTGTGGCCTAGGGCTAATGAATCGGAGATGGACTTTAACTTAAAGGGATCTAGTAACTTTGTTGACATGTGCAAAAAGGGATAAATGGTTGATTCAATGTATATTGTTGTAATCTGATATGTCCAACTGGATATTGTGTGAAAATTTCAAGTTAAATGGACGTTATATGGCCGAGTAATGAGCAAAAATGCAAAGTGATGTTCACTAACTCATTGCACTGACTTTGTACATGGTTTCGACAATCCATTGGACAATTTATCATCTGAACACTTCAATCGTTAATATCTTTTTAACGAAAGGGAAATTTTAAAAACCGAAACCTGTCCCATGCTTTTTTATGCCTCCGCAACGAAGTAGCCGGAGGCATTATGTTTTCGGGTTATCCGTCCGTACGTCCCGTTCTCGTGATCGCGTTATCTCAAGAACCGATTGACGGTTTCTCACCAAACTTGGTTCATGTATGTATCCTGGGGTGACAATGAACTGATTAGATTTTGGAGTCATGAGGTCAAAGGTCAAAGGTCACAGGGCTCATTATATATGCAAAAATAGCTCGTGATCGCGTTATCTCAAGAACCGATTGACGGTTTCTCACCAAACTTGGTTCATGTATGTATCCTGGGGTGCCAATGAACTGATTAGATTTTGGGGTCATAAGGTCAAAGGTCACAGGGCTCATTATATATGCAAAAATAGCTTGTGATCGCGTTATCTCAAGAACGGATTGACGGATTCTCACCAAACTTGGTTCATGTATGTATCCTGGGGTGCCAATGAACTGATTAGATTTTGGGGTCATGAGGTTAAAGGTCACAGGGCTCATTATATATGCAAAAATAGCTATTGATCGCGTTAAATCTTAAGAAGTGATTAATGGATTTGCACCATACTTGGTACATGTATGTATCTCGAGGTGACTAATAACTGGTTAGATTTTTGTGTCATGAGGTCAAAGGTCAAAGGTCGCAGGGCACAATATATGCTAAATTAGCTTGTAATTGCAAAATCTCATGAACTGAATGTCATATTTCAATCAAACTTGGTACCTGAATGTATCCCAGGAAGCCATTGTAGCCATCAGATTTTGGGGTCATGAGGTCAAAGGTCAAGGTCACATGACTCATTAACCCTAAAAAGACTGGTCTATTTTGAACCTTAAAAAAACTGGGGGGGGGGGGGGGGGGGCTAAAAGGGCCCCCCCCCCCTAAGATCTCGACAACCAAAACTCCAATCGACTCCAAATTTGGCATCGTGATAGATGTCTATAAGGTCTACAATATTGCGTAGTTAAACAAAAAAAAAAAATTTGAATATGCTAATTAGAGCTAATTAATTATGCAAAAATGGTATTTTTTTGTAGTTTTCTCGGCAATCAAAACTCTAATCGACTCCAAATTTGGCATGGTGATAGATGTCTATGAGCCATACAATATTGCATAGTCAAATTTTTTGTTTTAATTATAATATGCTAATTAGAGCTAATTAATTATGCGAAAATTGCATTTTTTTCGTATTTTTTGCATTTAAAAAATATTTGTTATATATTTTTTCGATGGAATAAAATATTAACCATTATTCAACCATTTGTAGCCCAAAATTAAATAATTGCAGCGATCTGAATGAAAAATAATGAAGATTTTGTCTATTCTAGGAAAAAGTCAATTTCCATAGGATTTGTACACAAATCACAAAATTTAGCGATTTTCGGGCCGGTTGTCGCAAATTTGGTATCAAAAGTTGCGCAAGACTCTAAGGAAAAAAGTTGTGAAGTGGCACCGTAAAATATTTAAGCGTTGCGAAGTAATCGCGAAAATAGAGGAGGGGGGGGGCTAAATCAGCCCCCCCAGTCTTTTTAGGGTTAAGCCATATTAGCTTATAATTGCAATATCTCAAAAACCAGTTGACACATTGTATTTGTATCTTGTAATTTTTACTATTAAAATTGAGTTGGAGAATTAATTCAGTGCATGTTAATTTGGGCTTGATATAAATCACGCAATGGCGGAGGCATCATTTTCGACTGCGCGCAGTCGAAGATCCATCTAGTTTGTTAATATGAACACAACAAGGTATGAGAGAACCGCTAGAATTCCAATTGGATTTTGAAGATTTGGACAATGTTACTAACTTACTAAGTCCCTTTAAACTTTTTAAACTTTTCTCCCTTCCTCCCAGGTTACCAGAAGGTGACCAGTGTGACCTCCGGCATCGAAGCAGAGGTCAAGAAGCTGCACAACAAGATCATGGAGATTGGGAGCAGCAAGATGAAATCCCAGCAGGCCATCCTCGACAAGCTGACGGGCGACATTGATGCAGCGACTAACGGCATCACCAAGGCCAACGTTGCCATCAAGACTGCAAAGAAGTAAGATTTCTTTTATTCCTATCTGTTTAAGGATATCTAGTATTTGGGTTTGGAATACATTACTTGTACATTGTACTCGGTGCACTTTAAGAGGACCACTTGCAAAACTATTTACTGTAGAGAAGATAGATTAGATTAAAATGAGATAGATTACTACTCTGTCTTTGTTTGCTAATTTGCATCAATTTTACTTTTACTCTCAAGAACCGAGCATGGTGGCTTAGCAATTAGAGTGTCCGCCTCATGCATGGGAGGTCCCGGGTTCGAACCCAGACCGGGTCATACCAAAGACTTGAAAAAAAAGTTCCTTCTGCCTTCTAGCTAGGCGCTCAGCATTTATAGAATGAATAAGGGAAAGTTACCAGAGGACTAGCCTTTTGTCAAGGCCCCCGCGCGAACACCCAACCGAGCGCGAAGCGCGAGACTATAGACCCGAGCGCAGCGAGGGCCTTTTTCTTTTTGAATATTTGTTGTTGTTTAGTTTTCATGTAAACCTTATATTAGACCGGTATTCATCTACCAAATGTGGTAGATGCGTGTAGCGTCCATTATAGTCGTTCTGCGCAATACCGGTACCGGTATGCAAATTCGGATATGAATATGCATACAAACGCGACGTTACGTGTCGTGCTCCGCAACTGTGTGTATTAGGCCAGTATGCGATAATGATGGCGAATCCAACGATCTTGAGTGAAAATTGTCTTGACAAGAGTATAGAATACGCAGCTAAGAAATTACAAATTACAAAGTTCAGAGAATTGCAAGTTGCAGCGTTAAGGCGGTTATTGAGGGAGCAGGATGAATTTGTCAGTCTTTGCACGGGATATGGCAAAAGTGCAATTTTCCAGGCGATAGTATGGACCTGCATGTCTGTGTATCGACCATAATCGTTGCACCGCTGCAGCAGCAACGCCAACGAGCGGAACCCTCATTGGCGCAACGCCCGCAGCTCGTGCCGCATGCATCGTCCAGTGCTTGCCCTGGACCTTGAAAGAAAGAAAACGGTCTTCAACTCTTCAACAGTGATTTTAGTATACACTGTCAGTTGAAGACCGTTTTCTTTCTTTCTCAAGCAGTTCAACTCTCGTTTTACAGATGCCGCATATTTTGTGTGTAGAGATCGAAGTCGATGATGGTTTCACTTTTAGTAATTGTGTTCAGTTTGGTCGCTGTTTGTGGATCAACTCTTGTAAAAAAAAAGTATACTTTCGGAACAGATCTCTACCACAAGCACAACATATATGCGAACAGTTGTAGTTTGTTTCTAACTCTTAGCCTCGGGTCTTTCTTCATTTCGAACTAATTTTGTTTTTGTCTCCTCCATGTTCCCTCATAGTCATAACTGATTCGCTTGACAAAAGCCATGATATCGCACTACCAATAACAACAGCTCTGTGGCCGTTGACCTACTGTATTACACACTACATACAATGCATACGTTATACCCTTCCAAGTTCCAGGGAAAAAAACACGTTCTCTGTTTTGATTTATCAGCTGTTCACTTGCCATGGTCTCTTTTCTAGACACTCTTACATCGCATGTAATGAAACTACACGCGATAGTGTACACAGTAATGGGTTCAACATAACTTGAATGTCAATTTAAGGTCTCCGCCAGAGACTACGCTAGGTGATCGCCAGAGGTTGTGGACGCAATCATTTTGACTTTAGGGTACATTGTATCTGAAGTGATATTTTTTTCTTCAAAATATGGACAGTTTGATCGATCTAAAAATTACATACACAAATTTACGTATTACTAAACTTTTGGTATTTATTTAGTTTTTACCTATTTTGTTGCTAAAATTAAAGTTTGCTAGAAAAATTAACCCTTTTATCATGATGGATTACACTACCGTCCTTGCCAACCGTATCTTGCGATCTGATTGGTAAGTCATCTCATCTCATGAATTAGTCATGCTGTACGTTCGGCTCATGAATATCTTTACCGCGTTCAAAAGAGTAAAGGCTCTATATGGCAGCTCAATACACTCTATGTTATGTTGTGGGTACAACAGTACAAGTGGGATAATCATTATGTAGGATCGAACTCCCAGCCATATAGAGCCTTGACTAAAGGCTACCAGAGGACTGGCCCCCTTCTGAAGCTTTCGCTACATTTAGTGGACGTGTGGCCTAGGACTAATGAATCGGAGATAGGCGCCGCCTTATGTGCCAAAATTGGCACGGGAAGGACTCTAACTTTAAAAAACTCTCAAGAAACATCAAGCGATGTTAAGAGAGCATCATGAACATGTAGGGGAAGATATAGTGACAACCATCTTTCAACTTATCTCATATAGATTTCTACACTCTAGTCTCTCTTTGCTAATTTGCATCTATCTTGATTTTATTTTATTTCACTCTACAGAAACATCAAGCGATGTGAAGAGACCATCGTGAACATGGAGAAGGAGGAGAAGGAGAATGCAGAGATGGTGACGACTATCGAGAAGGAGTTCAAGCGTCTGGAGGAGGATGCCACCAAGGTGCTGGAGGAGTTCAAGGAGAGTGAGATGCAGATGAAGGACATGGAGGCGACGCTGGAGGGGAGCAAAGGTGAGGAGGGTGGGGAGGAGGAGGCTGAGGTCACCCTAATTATGATGATGATGATGATGATGATGATGATGATGACGACGATGATTATGTTGATGATGACGATGATAATGACGATGCTAATGACATTGATGGTGATGATGGTGATGATGGTGATGATGATGACGATGATGATGATGATGATGCTGATCACTGCTGGAGGAGTTCAAATGAAGAGAGATGCAGGTGAAGGACATGGAGGCGACGCTGGAGGGGAGCAGAGGTGAGGATGGTGGGGAGGAGGAGGCTGAGGTCACCCTAATTATGATGATGATGATGATGGTGATGACGATGAATCATCATGATAATGATGATGATGATGATGATGATGATGATGATGATGATGATGATGATGATGATGATGATGATGATGATGATGATGATGATGATGATGATGATGATGATGATGATGATGATGATGATGATGATGACGACGATGATTATGTTGATGATGACGATGATAATGACGATGCTAATGACATTGATGGTGATGATGATAACAATGATGATGATGATGGTGATGCTGATCACTGCTGGAGGAGTTCAAGGAGAGTGAGATGCAGATGAAGGACATGGAGGCGACGCTGGAGGGGAGCAAAGGTGAGGAGGGTGGGGAGGAGGAGGCTGAGGTCACCCTAATTATGATGATGATGATGATGATGGTGATAATGATGATGATGACGACGATGATTATGTTGATGATGACGATGATAATGACGTTGATGGTGATGATGGTGATGATGGTGATCACTGCTGATCACTGCTGGAGGAGTTCAAATAAAGAGAGATGCAGATGAAGGACATGGAGGCGACGCTGGAGGGGAGCAAAGGTGAGGATGGTGGGGAGGAGGAGTTTGAGTGTGAAGAGGATGAGGATGAGGAGAAATGGGAGAAGGCAGGATGAACAGGAGGAGAAAGAAACTAGAGAGTGGATGAGGGATAATAATGGTGGTGGTGGTGGTGGTGGTGGTGGTGGTGGTGGTGGTGGTGGTGGTGGTGGTGGTGGTGGTGGTGGTGGTGGTGGTGGTGATGATGATGATGATGATGATGATGATGATGATGATGATGATGATGATGATGATGATGATGATGATGATGATGATGATGATGATGATGATGATGATGATGATGATGATGATGATGATGATGATGATGATGATGATGATGATGATGATGATGATGATGGCGGTGATGATGATGATGATGGCGGTGATGTTGATGGTGATGGTGATAATGATAAGGATGTTAATAGATGTAGGAGTGGTAATGATGGCAGTGATGATGATATCAATGATGGTGATGACGAAGTTGAAGGAAACAAAATTAGGAGGATGTTCAAAGTGGAAGGGATGATAGTGATTACAGTCATTCAAAAGATTGATTGATTAAGGGGAAGAAGGAAGAGGATTTAAACCATAAGAATGAAATAGTAGAGGGTGTAATAGTGATGCCTTTTAGGAAATTACGTATGTAAATGTAAAGAGTAGGAAAATAGGGGAGTGAGGGCAACTTTGCCCCCTAATTTTCTAAATAGCCCCCTGAAATCAGGAGGTAGCCCCTAAAATTACCATAGGGTATTATGTGAAATATTTTGTGATATCCATCAGATTGAAAAAGTAGCTTGTAAATGTATAAACTGTTAATTTCTATTTATCCCCTCCCAGTTGAGCTTGAGAAGATGCGTCAACAAGATGCAGACACCAAGGCCAAGCAGCTTGAGGTCAAACATGAGCTGGAATCCCATGATGGAACCATCAAGGAGAACCAGCAACGGGTCAGGCACTGGAAGAAAGAGGTACATACATGTTTGTTATGTCTGTTTGTGCATCTGTTACTGCATGTGTGTGTGTGTGTGTGTGTGTGTGAATGTATGTTTGTATTATTGCGTGTATGTGTGTGTGCGTTTGCGTATGATTATTAACTTAGTACAAACATCTGAATACACACTCATCAAGTGATGACGCAAACAAAACCGATGACGTCCGAGATTCTTCCTCAGTACAGTTTCACCAGAATTTACTTCCTCTTATGACAAACCATACAGTGTTTTTATTAGTTTCACATCCCTATCATAGTCTTTGAAGTGATATCACTGTATATTCCTTCTTTATAACCGTTTTAGCTTGGAAAGTTGGAGCTTCATATCCTAGACAGAGCAAACCCAGAGACTCTTCCCCAGTACAGCCCTGAAGACCTGTCCTCGGTTGATGTGGAAGATGTCCAATACGAGATCACCGTGGATGAAGAACAAATTGCAAAGATGACTCCCAACCTGGCTGCCATTGAGCAGTACAAGAAGAAGGTCAGTACTCCGTAGACTTGTCAGAAAACCAGCAACGACATAGACATGTGTAGCTCACTTAGCCCCATGATTATCCAAAATAGAATTAGCTTGAAACTGGTGTTACTTTAAGAATGTGGGCCTTGAGCACTATCTTCAAATCTTCAGCAATCCTGTCTTCTTTGATAATGGATAATTATATATTTATAATGCACTCGCATCCAGCAGCAGACACTTGTGGCACACAATTATCATTACTACCCCTGGTCATCTTGGCACATTTCAAACCTGCGCAATTATCTTGTGCACTTTCGCAACTCCCTGAGGAACAAACTAGCCAAGAGCAAACTTATCAGCGCATCAGACTCATCATAGGAGGAGAATTATCTCAAGCATGTATCCGCTGACAGAGCGCCATTCATTCCTTTCAAAATAGGAAAACTGTACAAGGGACGGACAGAGCATCATTGAACATCTTCAACATTCTTGACACTATTCTTACCACAGGAGAACTTGTATGAGAACTTGTAGGAGAACGTGTATCCGAGTATGAGGGATTATTCAAACAGATACTCTTAACCAGCAGGGTCATTTAATATCTTCAACATTGAAATGAAATAGAAATTGAAGCAAAATGAAATGAAATGAAATAATTGTGTATTGTAATGTACTGTATTCACCTATTCTGTCCTGCATGTCCAGTAATATGGCATGACCTGGACCTGTATTTATTATGCGTCCTTTGTTCATGGGTTTTTTTTACGGGCAATAAAGTGATGAATTCGTTAATCAAAATAGTTGTGAAATATAATTGTGCATTTGTTTGTATCACAGGAGGAGAACTATCTCCAGCGTGTTGCCGAGTATGAGGGGCTGACAGAGCGCCGTAATGAGCAGCGGCGCCAGCTGGAGGACATGCGCAAGCAGCGACTGGACATGTTCATGCGTGGCTTCACGGCGATCAATGACTACCTGAAGGAGATGTATCAGATGATCACGCTGGGCGGCGATGCGGAGCTGGAACTCGTGGACAGCCTCGACCCATTCTCCGAGGGCATCGCGTTTAGGTAAGCAGAGATTGTTTTATTACTTGAACCTTGAACCTTGAAGAGTTACTCTCTCAAAAGCGTAAACGCTGTCCTGAAGAGGGCCGAGTCCGTCAAATACACAGAAAGTGATATTTTAAAACAATTTCTGGAGACACAAAATCACTACCCTACACACAGCACACATCATATATGTGATTTGAACAAATGCATTTCATTTAATTATTTTTTTAAAAATTCATACAGATCATTTCTTGCTTTAGTTCTTCTTCTGATTAAACTGCCTCCTTCCGAAAAAGGAGGGACATTATTTAAATCTAGAACAGACAAGAACCGAACGAACCAATTTATTTTGTGTCTTCCTATACAGTGTACGCCCGCCCAAGAAGTCTTGGAAGGTGATTGCCAACCTGTCTGGAGGGGAGAAGACCCTAAGTTCCCTGTCGCTGGTGTTCGCTCTCCATCAGTTCAAACCCAACCCCCTGTACGTCATGGATGAGATCGACGCTGCCCTCGACTTCAAGAACGTCTCTATCGTGGGTCACTACATCAAGGTAAGCTGTGATGCATAGAACTGCGTTTGCTACCTATTAAAAAAGCCCAACACACGCAGAACTCACTAGTCTTTAGTCAGGCTAGAGTCGGGCTCTATAAGTCGGAGTCGATTCAACTTGTTGAATTGGCCCGTCTTTCTTCTGACTTTTGGCACCCGAATGCCAAAATCGTGCCAAAGAGTCGTGCGGTAACGCACACCGAGTCAGCTATGTGTGCGTTGTGCTTTACTTGCGCAAGTTAGGAAAGGCAATATTATTCCCTTTTCCTCAATGGCAGCCTGATGTTTTTGTAGCAGGAAAATGTTGCATCCAATACCTTTCTTTGCAGGATTTAATATCTTTCTAGCAGAAAAGTGGTTAAAATATTGCTTTCCAATATGTTTCTTTGTGACTTCAGGAAAGGACCAAGAACGCTCAGTTTATCGTCATCTCGCTGCGCAACAACATGTTTGAGCTGGCCGACCGGCTGGTGGGCATCTACAAGACGCACAACTGCTCCAAGACGGTCACCGTCAACCCAAAGAAACTGGGCGTTAAGGACATCGTAGAAGCCACTGCCTAAGAACGTCACCTCGAAGACACCATAGAAAGAAACTGGTTGTTAAGGCCACCATAAAAGCCACTGCTTGAGAATGTTGCCCCTTGGAAGACACCATAAAATCAACAAGATAGCTAGGCATTTGATTTTGCCCAATATCAAGCCTCCGCTCTATTTTTGTTCTCAACTGGCCAGTTTTGGCAAGTAAAACAATAAATGTTCAAACTTTACTTGCCCAAACAGAACATTTACTTGCTCACATACTACAGTGTACTAGATGAGATTTTCATTTACACAAGAGAAATTCCATTCAACTCTCGCAGTTGATTAGAAAAGTCAGTTGCCCACTAGGGCAACCAAACTTGACCATTTATGAAATTTTACGTGCCCAACATCAAAATTTTCTTCATCAAATTTGCCCCCAAATGTTGAGTCCATCAATTGTTCATTGCCTATATACTGAGAATGTGTTTTCTCAATTTAATGTAAATATGTAAATATATTATTTTGTAATTATATAGCCTGTATTAAACCTTTGATGTGTATGCTTAATGATACCATTATAACCTAATAATAATGAAACTAAAAGAGTGAATCTTCTATTTCTTCTGTTTACAAGCCCTCTGTGTATTGTAGATTTACAGTAGTACATTATTAGGGTGTGTTGTAAAACTGCACATGTATTTAAATTCATTGAAGGCTGCACAAGAAAAATCACTTTCTAGTCAGAACTGTAAATAAATATAAATATAGCTCTTTTCATTGTTATGGGATGAAGTTTGTAAATAGTAATTATATATTCTGTAAATGTAGTAAATGTACAGTTACCATATCACTGGAATAAACTGGGTTTTGTAGTGAATTATACCCATATTGTAATCTTTGAAGGTTTCCATGGCAAAGAATAATTTGTTTGAGGACATTTAAGGTATACCATGTAGAAATTCTTTCTTTGAAGAGTGGTGGTCCTAAAAAGGCCAGACTCATCGCTCTGTACTCATATTGTACATGCCAGAATGATGGCTCTAAATTGATCTCAGCCATTTTCAACCAAAAGGACAACTAGAAAGATTTGTTTCATTTTGCTAGATGGTTCAAACTCAATTCTTCAAAAACTGGTACAGTGAAACCTCATTATAACGAGCACCTAGGTCCATTGAATTCACCTCGTTATATCAGATGTCTCGTTGTATCAGGACTTAAAAACAAAACAATACATAGAACCAGGTCCCGTGAAATTAGCTTGCTACATCAGGTACCTCTTAGTCTTTAGAACAGGTCGTTCTAGAGTGGTTCCACTGTATTTACAAAATGTAGCAACCTACAAGTAGCAAACTACTTCAATTTGACTTTGGTCACCAAAGCTCACATTTGCTCCCTCACATGGGTGCTGATTTTGAGTCTGCATACAGATTGCATTGCTTAGATATTATGAAGAAAACAAAGTTTTTATGTGTATGGATGGTGGTATTTATAAAAAAGTGCCTTGTTTTGAACTTTGTAATTGGAGGATAAATTATGCACTGTTAGAATACACGACATATTCATGTGCAAAATGCTAAAGAGTCAATATAGGGACTGAGCTTTTGATCATTGTAGAATCTACGTCTGAGCCTTTTGACTGCTTAATTCTTAACAAACAAAAGTGAAATAATAAGCGAGAAAAAAAAGAGCTACATGTGTAAAGAATATTTACAACGGCACCTACATATAGCATTCCGTTATGTTTATTGTATTGAATTTAACAATTATTTTCTGTGTACCGTTCAAAATTCAAAGTGGGGCTTTTGATGAAATTGTATTTAGTATTGTTTGTATAGCTAATCATGGTATGGATGAATTTTCATGTAAATAAAATCCCAACTTAGAACAAAAATGTATCTGTCTTCATTTAGTAGTTATTCTGCTTGACTATTGTTTGATGCCTATATTCAGTGGAACTTTTTTTTATAGAGATAGTGCCCCGTTGCAGAAACAGTTGCATTTAATTGCAAGTCGGATCATGTGACTAAAGGAGCAAATCTGATTGGTTCAAATGTCCATATTTTCTGACTTTATAATATGTATGTAGGCATTCTGGGCTTGTAGCACATAGCCCATACTATTGTTGAGTATTGCTTGTCTCTACAAGAAGAAACCTGGAATAAAATAATCAAAACTAAATATTACATTTTTCAGTTTATTTTTCATCAGTTAAAATACTTTACACAAAATATATATGTTCGTAGCTAATGGACATGAACAACATAAATACAACACATCTATTCACAGACAAGGCCTAGAAAACTGTATAAATGATTACAAATTATTTGACTGCGTTGAGTATGTTTATGCATCTTGATATTTGGCTTGTATTGGAAGTGGTACAGGGAACCTTGTTATAAAGATCTCTGATATAACAAAACCCTCTTATAACAAGGTAATACAAGGGTACCTTGTTATAAAGAGCTCTGTTATAACAAGGTTCCGCTGTAATATTCAAGACATGAAATCAATACACACAATTTGTTCTGTGATTTATCCTCACAGACTCGCACTATACTCAATGTTGGCTATTTGGCTAGTTGAAAACAAGAATTGGTAATTGGAAATGTGTTATAAAAGAATTATTATCACTAATATGCAAACACTGATTAACGCCTTTTTGTAATATTTAAGATAAAATTCCATCATAAAAAAAAAAAAAATTCTTTTAACCCATCAAGGACGGTGTCCCACATATTTGTGGGTTGGTAGTCCTACACTTCAGCAAGAAGATACAAAGTTATATCAAGTATACAAGGAGAAAGAGCATAAATTTCTCTATTTTTAGAGCCCTATTTTGTTGCTCTACCTGCTTTAGTTATTTTGTAATGATTTGTATTATTGCGTAAATCGCTATAATTTAGGGAAATCCTTAAATTGGCAACACATTGTGATATTTAAAAATCAGATTTCGGCATTCAAATTGGCAACTTTGTGGCAAAGTCACTTCATATTTGTCTTGAATTGTCATTACTAAATATTTTCCACCCATTTTTATGTCAATAACGGGTAGAAATAAATTAGGAGTTGCCAATTTGTAGAGGAAAACAATGATCAATTTTGCCTTAAAACAGCTCTCGTCCTTGATGGGATGATACATTACTCGGTTCATATCAGGGTATACTTTTCCATTGTTTTTCAGCAGGTTTAATTGCAATTATCTCACATAGGTAAAAGGGATTTTATTGTGTTTTTTTGCATTTAAACCCTTCATATTTCCCATACAGAATGACAATAATGGCTATCACTTGAATACAAAACAAAGCAAAGATAAGGGAAATCACGTAAAAGTAATAAAACAGACAAAATAATAAAAATACAGTGTGTCCTGCACACACGCCTATGGATGAAGCATGAAAACAACAACCGTACGCTACAAAAAATGAATTGTATATCATTTGCAGATCCATCTGCATAATCAGTGCAAAAGCACTAAGGACGCTGATTAAGATTAAACAAAAAATAAATAAATTATCAAAATCATAAAAGAAGAAAACATTTAATGAAATCTGTTCGACTGACTTACTCTTTTTAATTTAATTTCATTCACTTGAACAGTTTCCCAAACTATCTAGGTCGCTTCTTCATCAGACTGGCTTTGGCAAATACAACAAATTAGTATGACCAGTGGAACAGATATGATATATTTTGTTTTCCTTTTATGAACCTGTTACTGGATAAATCAAAATCTACATCAAATCATATAATTGCCAACATACCCATGTCTAACTCACAGAGATTTATGACAGCAATCAGGGAGATAGATATGAAATACATTCACTATAATGGGAACAAATCTATCCTTAAAGGGATCTAGTAACTTTGTTGACATGTGACATGGTTGATAAAATGTGTAATTTTGTGATCTGATATGTCCACTTGGTAATGTGTGAACATTTCATGTTAAATGGATTTTATATGGAAGAGTAATATGCAAAAATGCAAAGTGACATTCGCTAACTCATTGACCTGACTTTGTACACAGTTATAACTTTTCAATGGATAATATAAATCTGAACACTTTAATAGTAAATATCTTTTTAATGAAAGGGAAATTCTGAAAAAAACCCTGTTCCATAATTCTATTGGTATTACGAATACAACAAGGTATGAGAGAACCACTAAGCAGTTTTTGTGGATTTTGATGAAGTTTCCTTTAATGAGGGAGATTTGTAATGTTTGTCAGGATGTGAAATGATCTGCACATTTGCAGAATGCTGCTCTCTTTTTTCCGTCCATCCAGAAGCATAGATATTAGAAACCATTCCATAAAAAGATACAGCTAAAACCCGTCTATAGCATCCAACCTACATATAATGGCCACCAAAAGTGATCCCCTGCAGAGAAAACAATACCTTGGAACCTTTCTATAGAGGTCACCTGTCTGCAGTGGCCATTTGTCTTGTTTCCCTCAGGTGGTCACTATACAGGTTTGACTGTACAATAGTCTCTTCATTTGCCCATGGTTGTATCCTGTCCAGCGTTTGACGGGGCGGGGTGGCTTTCTTTTGTCCTCCTATCCACCTTGCGAAGAAATTGATGTTGTCTTTATTTTGTTCATCAACAAGCATTGAAATTAAAAACCCTTCAATATAATTCCAGTCGCTTCATTTGCCCTGGGGTGTTTCGTGTCTAGTATTTCATGGGGGCAGGGTGGTGTGAGGCTTGGGGACTTTGCCAATCCAGTGAATCCACATGCGGAGAAAATGGAAACTGTTCCACAAAATTATGCTCTCTTTAGTTTGTACATCCATTTCATGATAGTCTCTTCATTTGCCCTTGGGTGTAATTAAACCTGTCCAACGTTTGATGGGGGCGGGGAAGTGGTGCTTTCTATAGAAGATACAGACTGTTCCACAAAATGATGCTTTCTTCTGCTTGTCCATCCACAGGTGAAGAAAACAGGCTCTGTTCCATATCACGATAGTTCTTCATTTGCCATGGGTTCTATACTGTCCAAAGTTTAATGCGGGTTTGGGATACCTTCCTCTGCAAGTTGGTCTTGGTGCCCATTACATTATAATCTCTTCGCTCTCTCTTCAGTGTCTGAGAAATGAGAAACCATTCCATAAAAGGTGACTCCTTTCATATACCCTGGGGTGTATCTTGACCAGCATTTGATGGGGGCGGGGTGGTCTGGGCCTTGGGGGCTTTGGCAAGCACACCAGATATCTCCTTCTTCTCATCATAGTTCATTTGCCCTGGGGTGTATCCTGACCAGCGTTGGATGGGGGTGGGGTGGTCTGGGCCTTGGGGCCTTGGCAAGCACACCGGATATCTCCTTCTTCTCGTCATAGTTCATTTGCCCTGGGGTGTATCCTGACCAGCGTTGGATGGGGGTGGGGTGGTCTGGGCCTTGGGGGCCTTGGCAAGCACACCGGATATCTCCTTCTTCTCGTCGTAGTTCATTTACCCTGGGGTGTATCCTGACCAGCGTTGGATGGGGGTGGGGTGGTCTGGGCCTTGGGGGCCTTGGCAAGCACACCAGATATCTCCTTCTTCTCGTCATAGTTCTCCCAAAGCTCATACAGCTTCAGGATCTGTTGCGTGATCTCAAGGATCTAGGGGGGGGGGGGGGGGGGGGGAGAGAAAGAAACAAATATGATTAAAGGGATCTAGTAACTTTGTTGAAATGTGCAAAAAGTGATGAGTGGTTGATACAATGTATATTGTTGTTATCTGGTGTTACATCTGAACACTTCAATCGTAAATATCTTTTTAACGAAAGGGAAATTTGAACTAGATGGATCTTCGACTGCGCGCAGTCAAAAATTATGCCTCCGCTATCACACGATTTTAATATCAAGCCCAAATTAACATGCACTGAATCAATTATTTTCATATATTTTAAGTCCTGTGACCTTGACCTTATAACCCCAAATGTTGATGTCTACATTGGCTCCCTAAGAAACATTCAGGTACCAAGTTTGATTGAAATCTGACATTCAGTTCTTGAAACTTTGCCATTACAAGCCATTTTCGCATATATATTGAGTCCTGTGACCTTGAACTTTGACCTCATGACCCCCAAATCTAATCAGATCAGTGCCACCCTTATATGTACACTCATACCAAGTTTGAAATTGATCCGTCAACCGGTTCTTGAGATATCGCGAGAACGAGGCATTTTTGCACATATACTCCGCAAAAAAAGAAACTGGACACTTGTATAAGACCAAATATTTCATATTCATTAACGATAGAATAAATGATATTGTATATCAAATTAAAGATAACATGGCCCTCTTCAATATTGACATGAAATCCAGATGAAATCATTCATGCATGACTTGTCACGGTCAATTAACCACAGCAAGGTCTGTTTTCAAAAAAAGCAAACATGGAACATCCACTCAACCATACAAATGTTGCTCAGCATAATCTAAAACACTAAATTCATGACATGGCATAATTTGTCATTACATATGTGACCTTTTCTATCTTCATTTCAATTAAAAGTATAAATGAAGACAAATTGTGAACGTTATAGGTTTTATTTTTTTTCCAAACGTAACAAAATGGGGAATTCCATGGCAAAGGTTTATCAGTCGAAACCACAGTTTGTGCCCTTATTTCAGCATGAAAAATGGTATAAACTATTCTCAAGAATTCTACCGTAGTCCAAAGATCTTCAAAACCTGATGTCACCCTTGGTCAAACAGTTGGGCAGTCTTTAACATGACATTTCTCTAGGTAACTATGGTTAAAATTGCAGGGGTCACATAAATCAGACAAGCTTCATGCCTCTAATACAGACCAGTATGATGATGCTCTCATTACCTAGCCCTGATTTATTGACACATTTGTCTTTTCAGAGTTTGTTCATAACAATAAAGTTGAATAATGTCATAATTTAATTGCCCCGCACATCATGTTTTAAGTGAAACGCTTACTATCATTTCAGTCGAATGGTGTGGTCTTCCATTGTTTTTGCTATTTTTGAAAACAGACCTTGCTATTGTTAATTGACTATGGCATTTCATGCATGAACGATTACACCTTTAATTTATGCCCTGCATGTAGATGACTAAATTCCCTTTAATTTGATATATGATAATGTACACTTTATCGTACATTATTATGAAATATTTCGACTTATACAAGTGTCCAGTTTCTTTTTTTGCGGAGTATATATTGAGTCCTGTGACCTTTGACCTCATGAACCCCAAAATCTTGTCAGATCATTGCCACCCCAATATGTACAGTCATACCAAGTTTGAAATTGATCCTCAACCGGTTCTTGAGATATCGCAAGAATAAGGCATTTTTGCATATATATTGAGTCCTGCGACCTTGACCTTTGAACTCATGACCCCTAAAATCTAATCGGATCATTGTCACCCCAATATGTACACTCATATTAAGTTTGAAATTGATCCGTCAACCGGTTCTTGAGATATCGCGAGAACGAAAACAGGACGGACGGACACGGACGGACGGACAACATGAAAACATAATGCCTCCTGCCACTTCGTTGGCGGAGGCATAAAAACCAAAACCTGTCCCATGCTTTTATTGTTAAAGGGACTTAGTAACATTGTCCAAATCCTCAAAATAAAATTTTCATTCTAGCGGTTCCCTTATACCTTGTTGTATTGGTATTAACAATAAAATCACGGGACAGGTTTCAGTTTTTCAAATTTCCCTTTCGTTACAAAGATATGTATGGTTGAAGTATTCAGATAAGAAAAACTCCGGGCGAGTTTTTCTTCCGTGTACGAAGTGAGTGCAGTGAGTGACTGAATATCACTTTGCATTTTCGCTCATTACTTGGCCATACAATGTCCATTTGACTTGAAATTTTCACACAATACCCTGTGGACATATGAGATAACAACAATATACATTGCATCAACCATTCATCACTTTTTGCACATGTCAACAAAGTTACTAGATCCCTTTAACAGAATACAACAAGGTATGAGGGAACCGCTAGAATTCCAATTGGATTTTGACAATGTTATTTAGTCCCTTTAAGACCACTAAAGACAATGTTTTGATCATTATATATGTATTTGTTTTAATACAATGATGCAGATTTTGATTCATCCAGGAAGAGTTCATAGAAACAAAATCAAATCTATGCAACTGATTTTACTATTTTAGGGAGTACAACAGTTTCACAACATTTCCTGGTTGCTTCTTCAGCTAAACTGGCTAAAGCTTTCAGAATCTATGTGTTTCTTTGTTTGTTTTACTTATGTATTTCATTGTTTTTATTATTTCTAGCTATTATTCAAGTATTTTGAGCCCTAAAACAAACATCTAGAATGAAAACAAGACCTAATAACCAATATTTTATCCGTTTTTAGTAACATGTTTTGACTACACAAATCATGAAAATTATAATTTTTCGGACTGAGGTGCAAAGATAAAAGGCCATGTGACTTGGTAACTGTAGGTCTGATTGTCCAAATTTGGTTTTAAAAGATGCTAGACTTGAAGGAAAAAGTCAAGAAGCAGAAGAGCATCATCTTCTTGCATTGCAGAGCACAGACATGTAGGGTCTTTTTATGGTTAAAACAACATTGTTTTTATCCTATCAACATTGACCGCTAGCTCTGTACACAAGTACTTTTCAAGATAATTTTGTGTACTCACAGTTATTCCAATAGCATTTTACCTTGTCTTAGTCAACACTAAGCTCCCCAAACTAATGTTTTTCATGATAATTCTGTGTTATCACATGTTTCTTAACTACAAATGATTTCATATGACTGGCAATCGCATCTAACACAATGGCATTTTACCTTGTCCAAGTCCACATTGAGCTCTGCAAACCAGTGCTTTGTGTGGTCGTTCTGTGATATAACACACGCCATGTGCAGGGAAGCTGCAAAACAAAACAAAAAAACAAACAAAATACACAACAACACCCAAAAAACATCGAAAGGAACAATAGTTTAGATGTTCTGAATTTGAATTTCATCAACTTGCTAGTTTATGTACACATTTATTATCAGTAAAATGTTTCATGCTTGATTTCATGTTTGCTTAGACATATTAACCCATTCCCTTTGAGATTCTGAAATCTCCACAGACTTTGAACATACCACACCAAGTTCCAGCAGGCAGATAATGACGGGAAATTCTATGAAATGAAATAATTAGTCATTTCAAAATTTTGCTCTGTGTCTAAAAAATTGAAGTGTCAAGAGTTCTGATGTTTATCCCACTATCCCCAATCCAATCCAGTGGAATTTAGCACCAAAGCAATTGGCTGGGCCAAAGCTAATCAAAGGCACACTCACCCAGAGCTATGAGGTATGGTGGATACAGCAGGCACACATCTGTCCTTAGACTGTCGTTGATTATATGCCTGAAAAATAAATATGTACATATCTTTTTCAATTAATGTATAATCAACACAAATATGCCGCCAAAATCCTCTACCAGAGGTCTAGCATGTTTCTGTAGTTTGTTAAACAGCCAAAAGGCACTGGAAGAACTTTTAACTTGTCTTTTTTATTTTCATATATTCCTTATTTGTATTGATAACAATAGTTTAATATGCTTGGGAATAGTATTTTGAAGACGATGGGTGAAATAAATATCAAAATGCAATATTTATTTTGTATTTATTTCATTTATTTATTCTCCACTCACGGGATAGATTGCCCTTGTCAGCTACAAACTATTTTTCAAAAGGGTCCAATATGTATCACATAATTATATATGCAACACAAATAGATGATAAATGAAAGTTAAGATATTTGTTTTCGTAATTCAAACCTAGTATCTCTACTAGAGGCATTACTCAGAATAATAATAAGAAGACGTACCATGCTAGAGGTAATAGTTGGTCCTCCTGTCCGAGGTCTGTGACGTATTGCATGAGAGGTCTGTATGGGTGGTAGACTATCAAACAACAATCCTACGGAACGAGGGAGTAAAAACAGCAAATCAATCATTTGTACAATCGATTGTATCTCTTTCTCTTTCGGGGCCCTGGGGTAAGACCGCTACGTCAGCTGGCTTACACTAAGCATGCAGCCTCTGTCGCAAGTCAACATCAGGCTGTCAAACTTCCTGCACAACACCTGTGACATGTTTTAAGAATTATTCTGATAAAAAGATATTTACAGTCACTGAATGACAGACCTGGATATCTTTGTTTCAAATTACTCTTAATTGTGCCGAAAAAATACCAAATTCATAATTATTTTGACAATTTTAATTGGCCTTTCAGCTTTTGTCATTGACATTTTGCGCATACCATACCACTTACTATACATGTACAGTACACATTGTCATATTGTGTGCGTGGCGTTCATACACGCATATGCATTACGTGCATGCGCGTTATAAATCTCAGTGAAATCTCAGTGGTCTAGTGGTTATGCCACCTGTCTAGTAATGAGGTCGTGGGTTCCATCCCCACCTAAGTCTGCTACTAATTTTATTTTTTTCGCAGCGACTCCAACATGCAATGAAAATCCAGTAAAAGGTTTGCATCTGACATACATGTAAGCATGCCACAAATACAAACATTTGTATTGTTGGGCTGGTGATTTTAGTGTAATCATGGCAATTTAATCGGAACAGCCAGAAGATATAGTTTCATGAAATTTGAGCCACTAATTAATTTAGGATAGTGTCTTGGAATGTAAGCCACTCTTTCATTAAAAATACCTTGTCAAGACAGACCTGTCAATAACATTAGTAGACAGACCTGTCAATAACATTAGTGGATGTTTTGCCAATGACTATACAGTGTTATTATGCGGAAACAATCTGAAGATAAAGGGCTTGATATTTGAGTCATTATTGAATCAAATATTAAGTTTCAGTTTTACCCGCCCCGTTTAATGAGGTAATTAATTGACCAGTCTGTGGCATACAATGTAGCTATGGAGGGTGACAGAGGCTATATGCCACTCAAAATAGAAGATGGAAATCAAAAGGACAAACAAGAAAAGAAAATACATAAAGCATGTTACCCATTGCCTTTGGCAATGCTAAGCCACTAAAAATTATGATAATAAAATTACAATTTCTAACATTTGAGGGGAAAACTTTTAAGATTTTTGGGAAAAAACAAAGAGGAAACTTACCATGACTTCAAGAAGATAAAATTCACATTCTAGAATCTGGAAATCAATGAAAGACAACATTGTTATTTACAAATGAAAAACAAGAAATTATTCAAAATTTCTCCACTTGAACAGCTTGTCTAAGATAAGTGCTTTATGTTCACATTGAAAGAGTATGCAACACAGTTTAATTTTGCAAATTTGTGTATATGCTAAGTAGTCTCAAACCGTGTCATTAAATATTGTCATTGTCTTTTTCCGCTCTTTACTGTCTAGTGATTAGGGACATTTGTGTATATGCCCTGCATAGTCAGTGATACAACTTGACCTGGGCTTGACCTATTGTAAATATTGAATATTTTTTATTATATTCAAGTATTTTCCATTCATGTATCTTGAACGTTGTTGTCTGGCTTTTGGTAACAAAAGAATGAAATGGGTTTGGATTGTTCAAATGTCTCCCTAATTATGGAGATATTTTATGATTGAACTTGAAAGCGTCTTTGGACACTTTCTACCATAATTCTTCCATAGTATCCAAATTTGGATGCTTCACATGAACGATCAGGATAAAATTAGACATAAATTTACTTTTTTTTCACTAGGTAAACATTTTTGTTTTCTATAAAAAATCTCACATATCGTTCTCAACAATCTTACAATGATATTGGTATAAGATTGAAGTCTCAAATATCACTTTGGGGAAAACAATAAAGTTAATGGATCACTTTAACACAAAGCCATACAAAGAAAAGCCTATAATATTGGATGTCATCAAAGAACTTATCCCTTGCCTACGGGAACCGAGGGGGCTGTGAACAAAGTCTATGGGGATTTCAGAATCTCAAAGGGAACGGCTTAAGGCCTTGTCTACACGAACATACTGGTGTGGTATGTACAGAGTCTGTGGAGATTTCTGAATCTCAAATGGGAATGGATTTTAATACGTCTATTAGCAAACGTGAAATCAAGCATTAAACAAATTACTGATAAGACATGTGTAGAGGAAGCAAGCTCATGAAATTGAAATATAAAAAATGCACCAATAAATCAATCTTTGCAGAGTTTTATAACTTTATCTGAAAAACAAATGTATGCTCTGTTTATTTCACTTACCGACTTTATTGTGTATGGAAATTCCTGACCATTAAAAGCATATGACAGCTTTTTTGCTGTAAAAATGAAAATAAGACATGAATAACTTAATTATTATCATCAGCATACTGAACAAAATAAGAAAGAAGAAAATAATTATGCATTAAAGCAGCCACTTGAATTACTTGTTGAGTGAAATCATCTATCATCTATATATCACATGTAAATCATATTGTAAATCATATTGAACTAGAAAATTTCTACATCTTTAAAAAACTAATTTTTAAAAAAATCATAGTTTACATAAAATCACAGTGCACTCACAGAACCCTACTTTACAACATAATAGAGACAGTAAGATATAGCATACATTTACCTCCTGATCCCCATAAATGTATGTTTCTTCAATATCAATTTAAATACAGGGTTTACATTAAATTTACATATGTGGTGATAGTGATGCAGTTCAGTTCAGGGTCCCTTTAATTAATTGATTGTACGATCAGTTGATCAGTGGTACGGATTAATCGTGAATACAGAGTCCAGTTTAGTTTATTTCATTTCCAACAGCAGGGACATGCTCAGTTGGTATGACAGACTAGACTGTAAAAAGGAATAAGAAAACTTGTAACTGATTAGGCAACCCTCGAAATTAGCATAGGCCCGATGGCCCAAAAATTGCTGTCGGGCCAGTAAAAAACGCATATTTCAATATTTGGTGGCCCGATCGGGCAAGCAAAAAATAAATAAATAAATAAAATAAATAAATAAATAAATTAAATATTCTGTAGTCATGTTTAGGGCATGACAGGAGCTTGATTTAAACGTAGCATTCAGCAACTTATACCAATTTCTCACATACAAAATATTGGTTAGTTAAAAAGTTGCAAGTTAATTGAGCAAGTAACACTGCTGCTAATGAATATTCATACATTCTTGAGCAGAAGTACTCATTTTCTAACCAGTTGTTATAAACAAAAATTCATATTAAATATCGTTGTTAGTTATTTCAGTTATTTTGCGTATTTTAAAAATCTAATGAGCATCATGAATATTGATATATGCTGCTCATGAATATTCACTACTATGGTGTCTAAAATAAATTACAGGGTGTCTAAAAAAAAAAAAAAAAAAAAAATTCAAATTTGTTATGAATCCCGTAAATTCAACATCATGTTTGAAGTTTGAACAGTGTGTTGTGAGTTGTCTCACTTTTCTGCAATATTGTTTACGAAGAATCCAATGTTTGTTTGATAAAAAGTATTGCCCAGTACCCTGAAACTATGAATATGGTTATTGTATACATTTTACTTTTGTTTTTCCTTATTTTTTTCGGGCCAGTAGATTTTGGTTTCGGGCCACCAAATTTGGAAAAATACTAATTTTACTGGCCCGACCGGGCCACCAGCAAAAAAAGTTAATTTCGAGCATTGGATTAGGAAAGGACAAATGTCTTACCAACTGTCTGACAGCCACTTAGCAGTCTGCTGTTGATCAATGGACCAAATTCCTACATTGAAAAAACAACAAAACATTAATTTTTAAAAAAATAAAGAAGAAACTAAAAAACAAAAAAGCAATTAATTAAATCAGGTATGTAAATATATTTTTAAATTGATGACGAAGCACATGAATAACATAAACAGAACAACATGAATAAAATAAAGGGACTAAGGCTGAGCTGGTTTGGTCGGTCACACCGATATCCGACCGGTGCGACAGGGCCCCGATTTGTTTAATCAAAACCGACGCACCAATGAAAAATATGCTTACTAGTACATACAGAAAATAATTTGTTGTATGATCCAACCTATGCTTAACAATTTTTCATCCTACTTACATGGCATTTAAAAGCTAAACAGAGAAAAAAATACTGAGATTCAGTGCAGTTATTTTGTTATTTTTGCATGCATTTTGGTACCAATGTTTGATATTAAATAATAGATGTCCAACACTTTGCGTCCAACACTTTGCAAAGGGTTGTGTAATTCATAATCAACACAATCAATCAACAACACTTACAAAACCAACAGGGCCTCATGGTTCCATATGCGCCAAACGTCTGCGAGTGCGCCAATTCTATGCATGCGTATGTTTGGAGAAAATAGAATCACTGAAGGAGCGTACATCCTAGACAATAGATAGTTTTCTTCTACAGACCCATGAACACTAGTACTTCAGTATGGTGATGAGTTTTTCAATTACATATTCTGTCTAGGAACCGATTTTTCTGAACTTGTTGGTGTAATGGACTACTAAAACTATTACCTTTCATTTATACGAATATTACTTTGGGGCGTTGGTTCCCTTTAAATACACACCTCAACTTTGGAAGCCAGAAAAAGACAGGTGGGTGCCATGAGAAGTGGGTCTATACTCTTCAGACTGTTTCTGTATTAGGAATGGGGAAGAAATAAGCATACCATTTTATTTCATTTCATTTCATTAATTTATTTTCATTTGCAACAAAGATTGTTATAATAATAATAATAATAAACATTTATATAGCGCATATTGCACAGAGCCTCTAAGCGCTTAAATAATTATTTAATTATTATTACCCATGGTCATCAGGTACATTTCAAACCCACACAATGATATTGCATACTTTCTAAACTCCCTGGGGAGCATACTAGCCGAGCTGCCACTGATGATGGCGCTAAGGCTAATTAACACCCGACCATGGTACCCATTTATACACCTGGTTAGAGAGCAGCAATGGAAGGTCTGATGAGGTCTGTCGGTATTGTTTTTTTATATTCTCGATATCGTTATACCGGGCAGAGCATATTGGTGATACGCTGATATATATTTTGTTGTTCATATACATCATGATCAAGCAGTGTGTGTATAGCATTGCAGTAGTGAATGAATTAAAAGAGTGAGTCCCAATGCAATGGGATTTATTGTCCTTTTCTTATTGCTTTTCTAGGGTCAGGTAAGAGTATGTGGAAGAAATAGATCTTGTAAAAGTAATAAATCCACCCAGTTTATTTTGAGACATACTTCAAATCTTGGAGGATTATAATAAAACCAAACACATATCGAAAATGTTGGTATATCTTGGTATATCAAAATATCAGAATAGTACATGATACAATATAATTAAGATATGATTGCGAATCAAAGTAACTAATGGTTGGATATAGACAATACTTCCAATTATGGTACGTCATTTGTAGCCTTGGAATATTATAAACATATTTCACTCAGTGGACTTATCAGATCACAGAAATAGACATTTTATCAACCCTTTGTCAGTTTTTTGCACATGTCAACAAAGTTACTAGATCCCTTTAATACAAAATAATACAATTAATAATGTTTATAAATATAATAATGCTATCACTTTTAAGAAATTGTTAAAAACATACTTATTTAAGAATTAGATTTGTGTACATTTTGTTTCTATCCCTTTCTTGTTATCTTAGTCTACGTAATGGTATAATCTCACAATATTTTGAATATATGTGAAATATAAGTTTGATATACAGGTTCATTTTTGTTATTTTCGTTTATGTAATTTGTTGTAATGAATCAGTAATATTGTAAAGCGCATGGGGAAGTATTTTCATTTTGTGCGCTATATAAATATAACTTATTATTATTATGATTTGAATGTGATGTCTTACTTGGAATAGAATCTCTTGAGGTAGATAGTGGCAGTACTGACAACTTGCTGTCGAACCTTCAGCTGTTCTCCTATAGCTTGGATGACTGGATAGAGGAGAGAAATTACATCATTTTGGATGTCATATAAATTCATCTCATGTATATGATAGATAGTGGCAGTAATAACCTGCTGGCGAACATTCAGAACACAAGAAAAGTTGCCAATGTAGACAGGTGACCTCTAAAGACAGGTTCTATAACACTGTTTTCCCCTGCAATGGATCACATTTGGTGGCCACAATAGGCAGGTTGGCTGCTAAGACAGGTTTGATTGTACATTAATTCATCTCTATGTGTGAACACTGAGCTTAGGCAAAGTCTGGCTATTAATTGGCAGCAAAATAATAATCATTTAAATTGATTACAAATTCACACAAAATTTAACAAATTTGGCACAGCTATCAATGTTTACATCCAATTTTATTGATAGGTAATGACAAATGCATATTTGCATGTGTTGCAGACATGAGCTTGGTTGGTTTCGTCACTGGTCCTTACACACAATTTCCTTGTAGCACGGAGTGCGTAGACAATGCATGTGTTGGAAAGTCTCTGATACCTGCCATGCACAGCCCACTATACAAAACAGTATGGTAATAATAATAATAATAATATACGTTTCTTATATAGCGCTAAATACATCAATATTTCATAGCGCTTTACACTATTATTACCCCGGTCATAGGATACAATGCAAACCAGTATACAATATGTGCACCATCTCCACTCCCTGGGGAGCATTCCTTCCAAGCGCTAATGGCAGTACTATTTACCTCCTGCATAGAAGATAAGGACCTTTTGATACTCCTCCTCATTCAGCCCCTCTAGGTCCTGCTGCCGGTCCTTCTCCAAGACCTGCTTGTCCAGAATCCACTGCTGACTGCAGAAAGGAAATTAGCACAATTATGTAATCAAGCATTACTAATAAGACGTTTTTTTTCATGTTATGTTTATAGAACAATTACAATAAGACTTTATTGATTCCTCATTGTTATGATTTATTTGAATAGGGCCTTTACATATTCCTCAGTCGTACAGCTATAAAAAAAAACACACACATACATATGCGCACAAATGCACACACACACAAACACACACACACATACACAAACAAACAAATAAACATTTTGCATGTGCACACACCCAATGCACAAAGTTCAACACACTCTCCATGAAAACAAGATATTTTTTTCAGTACCACAATGGCATCACTCTAGAAGGCATATATTGTTATTTGAGAAAGAGAAGGGCACTAAGTCACTTTTTGTACTTTGGAGACAACCATGGTATTAAATATGGGAGCCTTGTAGAAACCTAATAAGTATAGCTCTTGTTATTTTTTATAAATGTCCCCCAATTTAGAATTTTAGAACTAATAAATATCTGAAAATTTGGCATGACAAAGGGAAAGCTCTGACCTAAAAGATGGTATGCATAACTTAATTTGACCCCAAAACGACTTAATGCCCTTTTAACTCTCACCCGATGATATCATGTACGGTACTGTTTCTAATGTTCTAAGCCAAGCTTTTTTGTCAAGGTCTTGGCAAAACAAATGGTCTCTTTTCCAACGTGTTTTGCTCCACTGACCATAGGAGGTCAAATTGATAAAAGAAAACCCCATTAAGATTATTTTTGGTCAAGGTACAGAGAGCAATGTGCAATTGTGATGTGGGACAAAGCTTTCATGGTGAGAATCAATTACCATAATAATAATTATTATTTCATTAATAATTCACTGTCCACCAGTTACAATTTTATTTAATAGATAAAAACTAATTTTGTTATTGAAATCTAATGTTCTAAGCCAAGCTTTGTTGTGGTCTGTTTTACTCCACTGACCAGAGGTCAAATTGATAAAAGAAAACCCCTTTAATTAAGATTATTTTTGGTCAAGGTACAGAGAGCAATGTGCAATTGTGATGTGGGACAAAGCTTTCATGGTGAGAATCAATTACCATAATAACAATTATTATTTCATTAATAATTCACTGTCCACCAGTTACAATTTTATTTAATAGATAAAAACTAATTTTGTTATTGAAATCTAATGTTCTAAGCCAAGCTTTGTTGTGGTCTGTTTTACTCCACTGACCAGAGGTCAAATTGATAAAAGAAAACCCCATTAAGATTATTTTTGGTCAAGGTACAGAGAGCAATGTGCAATTGTGATGTGGGACAAAGCTTGTCATAGTATCAATTACCATAATAATAATAATTATTTCATTAATAATTTACATGTACTGTCCACCAGTTACAATTTTATTTTAATAGATAACTAGATGGATCTTCGACTGCGTGCAGTCGAAAATTATGCCTCCGCTATCACGCGATTTTAATAGCAAGCCCAAATTAACATGCACTGAATTAATTTTGTTAATAGTTTTCATATATTTTGAGTCCTGTGACCTTGACCATATGACCCCAAACTTTGATGGCTACATTGGCTCCCTAAGAAACATTCAAGTACCAAGTTTGATTGAAATCTGACATTTAGTTCTTGAAATTTTGCCATAACAAGCCATTTTGGCATATATATATCGAGTCCTGTGACCTTGACCTTTGACCTCATGACCCCCAAAATCTAATTAGATCATTGCCACCCTGATATGTACACTCATACCAAGTTTGAAACTGATCCGTCAACCAGTTCTTGAGATATCGCGAGAATGAGGCATTTTTGCACATATATTGAGTCCTGTGACCTTTGACCTCATGAACCCCCAAATCTAATCAGATCATTGCCACCCCAATATGTACACTCATACTAAGTTTGAAATTGATACGTCAACCGGTTCTTGAGATATCGCGATAACGAGGCATTTTTGCATATATATAGACTCCTGTGACCTTGACCTTTGACCTCATGACCCCTAAAATCTAATCAGATCATTGTCACCCCAATATGTACACTCATACCAAGTTTGAAATTAATCCGTCAACCGGTTCTTGAGATATCGCGAGAACGGTCCGTCCGTACGGACGGACGGACAACCCGAAAACATAATGCCTCCGGCCACTTCGTTGGCGGAGGCATAAAAACTAATTTTGTTATTCCAATGACACCCACGCATAATCTCAATCTCAACACAAAATGTACGTCTGCCCTCGACTCCTTTACACCTTTTTTTCAATTTATAAACAAAACAAATGTTATTATTGAAATAAAACTCACGTACCCAATCTCCAGACTAAATGGATGCCTGTCCTTTTTAATACGCCTTTTTACAAATGTATAAATACAAACCAATTTTTGTGATTGAAATGAAACCCAATCTCCAGACTAAATGGATGCCCGTCCTTTACGCCTTTTCAAAAATGTATAAAATACAAAGCAATTTTTGTGATTGAAATGAAACCCATTCTCCAGGCTAAATGGATCTGCCCTACTGTAGATAGGCTGGAGGTCAAAAAGGCATAGATCTAGGTGAAGGAACGAATAGTACACTTCTGGTCAAACAGAATTTTAGTAACTAAAACTTGTAAGTTATCATTAAAAACTAACAATTATAATCCAATGACGCTTGAATGGTAGAAAACACACACAAACCGCTAAGTTACAGGGCTGTTTTCTTTGAAAAAGCAACCATTGACACTAGAGGGCGCCCTCCAGACATATAAAGTTTTAACCACTTTTTTATTTAAAAATATGAGTGTGATGTTTGTTCAAAATGATTATTCAATAAGAGAGATCATCAAACACAATTTTGAAACCATTTTGTGATTCATAATTTGGGATACTGCCTCATACAAAAAAAAAAAATGGCTATTTTTAATAGCATTGCCAATATATTGGCCAAATATAATCAAAAGTTAATTTTGACATGATTTCTCTATCTTCTCCAATTTGTCTTCTGCAGACCATCGCAGGTATTCACAGGTAACAAGTGACAATTCTATAACTAATTAAAAAGCTAATCAAGCTAATTAGACCTATTTACAGTACATCATATAGGCCCATCAAAATCAGGGCCGTCTGATACAACAGTGAAAAGGCTTTTGAAGGGGCTAACCTGGGGGAAACACATTAAACTAATGATATCATTATTATAATTATTAGATTATTTATCAGTGGTGATGCATAGGCGAACTTATTGGAGGACATACAATACTTGTTTTTATTTTAATTTGTTTTGGTCAGTAGCTAGGTACAGTGATGTAGCATGGTTGGACTGATTGGGGGGGGGGGGGGGGGGGCACACATATTATTTAGGGAGGGGGGCACACTTTATACATTTCTTTATATAAAGATTTTACCAATATGTTTTTATGGTTTTTGTCAATAATTGGGGGGAGGGGGAAAATTCCCCATCTCCCTTACCCCGTGACCCTCTGGTGCTACGCCACTGGCTGGGTACCCCTTTAATATTGTCATAAATTAGAGCCTATGCAGCCGAAATCTGATTTGTTGTGTTTTCCATCTATCATGTAGCATGTTTATCGCTCAAGTATTCATCTGTCAAAATTGTTTTCAACTTCACTACACGTCTGTACAAACTTTGCAGCTACCATGGTAAGTGACAACATATTATTTTTGGTATCTTCATTACTTATGTAAATTTGCTATGACATGTGTAATATAATTATTTATTATAATGTCGTTGAGAAAGATAAGGGCGTTAAGTGGAATTTTTTAGTGACATTTCAGAAATTGAGTTATGTATACCATCTTGTAGCTTACAATGTCCTATACCATGTACCAACATTTCAAATAATAATTTGTTTTAATTACTAAGATATTGACCAATAATCAAAGGGCTTTAACGGCTTTCGGTGATTTTGTTGAGAATGAGAAGGGCGTTAAGCGCGCTTGGTGCCTGAGCGCATGTTTGCTCGATATGCGAAACCGGTTTGAACCGGTCCGGTGCGTGCGGAGACTTAGCGCCCTTATCACTTTTATAAAAATCCTCAAAAGCGCATGATTTGTAAAACAGTTGCGTAGAAAGGATACAAACTCTGGGCGTTAAGTAATTAAACTGCACTAAAATCGTTTAAGAAAACAATGATTTCTTCGGATTTGTATTTGATTGTGTCTACAATGTTAAAATACATCTTATACAATGTTTAGATCATTCAAATTATACAGCTTCTCCAGGATATCTCGATTTTTAGTACTTAACGCCCTTCTCATTTTAAGCAAAGTGTGGCATTACATGCTTTAAATGATAAGGGCGCTAAGATTTCAACTAGCTCTAAACAAACAAACTTAAGTATAATATGTCCAAGTTTTTTTATAAATGTAAGAAAAGTATACATTCTCCATACTGTCTTTACAAAAAGAATTAACAAATCAGATAAAGCTGTGAATTGTGACTTTTAAAAAAGCAAAAAACTTTAAACGCGATTTTCTCGGAATGACATTCGGCGCGCGCGTAAGGACTTAGCGCCCTTCTCTTTCTCAACCGACGATAATATTATTACTTTGTATAAATGTAAAAATAGAATGACTGAATCTAAATTACCACATGACTACTTTTATTCAGTGACAATGATTTAAATGATTGTTTTAATTTTCGTCTGTGACACTGCGTTAAATTTTCCTTATGATATACCCTAGTTTTACTATTTTGCTCTCAATATAACTAATAATTATAATGAAAATAACATGAGTACCGTAATACACTTATTTAGCTTGATATATTGCCTATATTCATACAATGGCATACCCACATTTTATAATTTGTTTGTACAAATAGCCTGCATAACGCATTAAATTAATTTGATCATGCTATATAGCTATACAGGGTGGCCAAATAAAGTAACAAAATGATTATGTCCATCGGATAGGGTGTCTTTTCCAATGAAAAACGATACCAAGAACAGTCATTTTGGTTTAGGGCGCTTTGAGCGACACAATGTCAGGTTCCCTTTTTTGTCAATTTTTACCAAGTCAGTGCGTGAAAAATCGCACCTACTTCCCGTCATAGCGTCGAACAACGAGCAATACGTGCGCCATTGTTAGTGTGCATTCAGCTGTGTGCCGAGAGAATGGGCATAGTTGCTCGATGATATGACGGGCAGGAAGTGCGATTTATCAGGCAGTGACTTGGTAAAAAATGGGAACCTAACATGGTCTTACTTAAGACGTCCTACAACAAAAACTACTCGTCCAAAATGACTGTTCTTGGTATCGTTTTCATTTGAAAGGACACTCTATCCGGTAGACACAACAATTTTGTTACTATATTTTGGGAAGTGCCCTGTTCTGTTTTTTTTTGAGCCAACCTATAATAGTGTGTCATCTAGGCCAACCACATTGATATAATTTGCATATTGTATAAACATGTAATGCCCAGTGGCGTAGTGAGGTGGGGGCTCCAGGACCTGAGCTTCCCCCCCCCCCCCAAAGGCACGGCTTTTTTTGTGTGGCTTACTTGCTTGTAAGCCCTTTTCTTAAACTATTTCAACAATATTGATCAATTAATTTGGCTTATATAAATGAATGTGATAACATTCTCAATGCTGATATTTGGCTTTAAAGTGACATATTGCCCTCATATGCATCATGACAAGAAAGCTACATTTATAACCAAAATCCTTTAAATACTTAGTAGTTAAAGGGGTAGTTTAGTTTTGGTAGAGAGGGCGCTGCAGATCACAATTTTGTTGTGAGGTAATGAAAAACTGAGTGTCGAATTTGAGAGAACATGCAATTTTAATGGCAGAATAAACTTTATTTGGTCAAAATCGACCCAGAAACGGCTGAAATATCAATAAATATATCTGATCTTATAATTATTTGGGGCCCAAATAATTAGATGATTTTTAGAAAAAAATTTAAAAAATGCTTTTTTTTTAAAAGCGTTTTTTAAATAGTTGTTGATGATCTCGCTATTTAATCATTATATCAATAAAACATCACATGCATAATTTTGTATGAAAAATGGTTGAAACCAATGCCTTTTTAAAAAGCGCCCTCTTGTGTTTCAATGGCTCTTTTTGAATGATAACAGGCTTTTTACTTAGTCGTTTGTAATTTTGTATACCTTTCGAGCATGGTGGAGTTATAACTATTAGTTTATAATGTTACTGTGCAGTGTTTTGGCTACTTAAGTTCAGCCTTACCAAAACTAAACTACCCCTTTAACATGTAACCTGTCTAATAATACTGTTGCATTATGTGACCGGCTAAAGCGAAAACCCTGGCACTTGTCGGTTAAAAATCAAAATGTAGATTTTCATACCATCTAGAAAGGCCTCAAAGCTTACATTTGATGCTTTGTGTTAACAAATTGGCGTTGTGTTTTAACAAATTTGTTCAAATTGGCGAAGATTAGGATTGTTTCAATTTTATAATCATAAGTCTTTTTACACACATTATGTGAACTTGAGAAATGCCCATTTCTTCAAAACATGAATTACAGACAAGTGCAGGGTTTTGCTATAGCCAGTCACATAATATATACATTGGCCTATATACTCTTTGTTCAAAGAACAGTTCAGTTCAACGTCGTTGATGTCGAGAAACGTTTGTTGTTTTTGTCCATATTGCAATGCAAATTTGTTACTAAGTACCACATTATTCTTTCTGCCATCTTTCCCCTGCAACCACTAGCATTGGGCGGATCGAGAATCACATCAATGTTGCTATTAACTAGCATTTTTTCAGCCTCAGAGTCAAATATAATAGGGTGAGTTTGACTTTTCGTTTTAAATTAAAGTGATCCATTATTACTTCATAAGATTTTTCCAAAAGTGATATTCTAGATAAGACTTCAATCATATACCAATATCATCAGAAGATTCTTCTGAATGATGTGTGGATGTTCATAGAAAAAGAACACTGTTTACTTAAAAAGGGTTTACTCCACCCCAAAAACGTGATGTTTGCTATAGAATGAAGTGAATATGAACTATTATGTAGCAAAAAATCTGAGCCCAAATGGTAGCAGCAAATAAAACAGTTATGACAGGATGAACTTTGCTCCGATTTTGTGTATCGTTTCGCAAATGCTATCGATAGTGACTTCACTTGCAAGCTGTAGCCATTTTGACTTGTACATGTATGAAAAATTTACAAAATTCAAATTTTCTAATTAAAAATAACAAGCAAATTTATGAGCTTACAAATTCGAAAGTAGTTGGCGCCCATCGATTATTCTTCCATGAATTTGTGAAAACAAGCAGAGAGAGAAATTTATTTTTAGTAACCAAAATGAGAAATAAGTGTATTTTCATGTACTAAAGGCATGGCGAGATGCTCGTCAATGATGCTGAAATTTTTGTCAATGTCGGATTTACAATCTGCTTGTCCGATCAGGACACCAAAATATGACTTTTTACATTTTTTGCTGCCCCCAAAGTGCAATTTTACTGGCCCCGGGCCAGCGGGCCCACTGTGAGTGTTGAGCCCCTGGCCATATTTATTTTTTGTATTGTTCTAGGCACTATTATGCTAGGCTTTCATTGCCATGTTTATATATTTTTTGTATTGGTTCTAGGCCTATCATGCTACCGGCATTCACATTACCATTTATTTTCATCAGGACTGATTACAACATGTATGTACTCTATGTATAATAAGGAGAACAACAAATAACATCCTCATTACATTAATAACTTTGTTTAAATTTAAAATGTGTGTTTTCTACCACTTCAACTACGCACAGGTGAAACCGGTATCATCAGAGAAATGTCAATCTATTTCTGCAAATGGGACAAACTTTGCAACTAGTTCCAAAGCTAATGCACTCGCTACCAATGGTTACCATGACAACAATGGGAGATGTGTTCAGTAGACAGAGTTACTGCGCATTTACCTCGGGTAGGCTCCGATTTATATTTTATTTTCATATTTGTAGTGGCTATCATTATAAAATGAAGATCCGGGAGGGTGGTTTGGGCGTGACACTATAGAGAAAACCTTTTAATTAGCACCATGAGTGTGCAAAAAATATACCCTCCAGTGAAGAAATGCCCAGGTTGACCCGTAGCTCATTTACAAACTAAGGTCAAGTTCACAACCATGGAATCAGTGGCGTAGTGTCGGTTGACTGATTGGAAAAAAATACACGGGGCGGCGGCGGGGCGAATTCGCCCCCGAAAATGCCCAAATTCGCCCCCACGAAAAAAAAAAATTTTGCCCCACGAAAAAAAAAAAAAAAAAAAAAAAAAAAAAAAAAATGGGATTTTTTCTGTTTGGATTGTGATCAAATCCTTATTAAAATGAATCACTTTACAGTATTATAGCTTATTAGTAGCCCCCTGAAAGTTGAAAAAGACGCCCGCAAATTTGTAGCCCCCGAAAGTTTGGAAAAGTAGCCCCCCGAAAATGGAGCCCCCGAAATAAAAATATTAATTTTTCAGGGGTCAGAGGGGGGGGGGTGGGGGGGGGGGGGGGGGCATGGCACATCTTAGTAATATCATTATATTATTATGTGGCATTATGTTACCCAAGCCACCACACTAGCTTTTTTTTTCTGTACTGGCCCATTCGGGCAAGTTGAGTCATACATTTTGAAAATTTCACTTGCCACAGTATTAAAGTGATGCATGTAAAGTGTCAGATATTGCACAAAATGACATTTGAGACTTCAATCCTATATCAATATCATTGTAAAATACAATTGAAAGATTTGTGAAAGTTTTGAAAGAAAACGAACACTGTTTACCTAGTGAAAAAAACGAATATTGAGTTCATATTTTATATCACCGAATACTGATGGTCTGCCATACTTTTGTCTAGCAGTAATGAATGATCCGTCTTGAGATATTCGCACCCGTGTATTTTTACACACGTCAGTACATTAATTCATGGAATTTTGAACTCGCTCGGCTCAAAGTTCAATCTCCGGAATGTTCTCACGGGTGCTGCATGCGGACGTTCTCAGCTAAGACAAATGTACTTTTTTTCAATTCCGTTGATTAACGCTTTAGAAATAATGATTTTCAATGATAATTATCTCATACTAAAGGGACATTTGAAAAAATCAAACCCTATTTATATATTCTCTTACCATAAGCTAAAACAACACGGTAGAAGAGAAACGAGGAAGCTCCAAGTAATTTTCGTGGATTTGGACACTTTACATGTATGACTTTAAACTTAACTTGCCCTTTTACATCTATATGATTTAAACCAAATGAAATTAAACGTACAGTATTGTTCTCCCGTAGTTGAACAACATTAAGTTGCTTCTGATCGGGCAAGCAAACTAGACAATGCATGACATTATTATTTGCTTATACACTATTTTTTTACTTGCCCTGGTCAGCGGGCAAGTGCTAGTGTTGAGCTCTGTGATACCCTTTTTGTTGATTGGGTGATTTTATTTAAAATTGTGGTGGGAATTTGTCAAATTTAATGGGATCACTAGATTCATTTTAATTTCTTTATTAATAAATCTGGTTCGACCCCTACTTTCACATAAATACTTAATAATTTTTTTAAATTGTTTTTATATCAATCTCTCATTTGATTTTAGCTTAGTTATCCAGCCCCTGTGGTGAGCGGGTCGATCTGCCATGAAACCTTGGAATGGATTTGCTTGTAGTCAGGCCAACTACAACGGGTAAGTTTACTTTTTGTCCAGGGCCCCAGGCTCAACCAAACAAACCAACCAATCCGTATGTAAACTACAACATGTCCCAAAATTAATTACAACAGGACTTTCTGCAACAATCAATCAGAATGATATTTTAGGGTATGAATACTATAACTTATTACCTACATCTTGCACGAAAACCCTATTCGATTTGCTTCAGTGGTCATGGAAAATGAGGATCTTTTGTCAAATCATTATTGTATATAATATAATTAATCGTTTCTTTATACCTTTGTGAGTTCATTAATTCATGGTGGACGTGGTGTGGCAAGAATCTCGTGTAGAGGCGCGCGCTTCCCTCGATCTCAAGATCCCGAGTTCGAACCCTGCCCACTCCGTTTGTCCTTCAGCAAGACAATTTATCCACATTTGCTGCTCTCGACCCAGGTGTATAAATGTGGTACCCGGAAGGATGGACACGTAGTTCCTTAGCATTTGTGTGCACCTTCGAGGTTGCCTGGCTGGAATGCTCCCCAGGGACGGTGGAATAAACGTGCACTTTGTGTGCTGGATTGATTGAAGTATGCATCCAATAACCGGGGGTAATAATATAATTGTAAAGCGCTAAGAGATGATTATCAATCATATTAGGCGCTATATAAATCGAAAAATATTATTATTATCAATGTTATTTCCATGTTTTGTAATATTGTTTGCAAAATGACACTGCAATTCAGCTTGTAGCTGCGAATATGTGACATTTTGTTGAATAAATACCATTATTATTATAATATGCATTGAACATGACTACAGAGTGTCCCAAAAAATAATTTCTAAAAAAAAAAATAAATATGTTTTTTGTTTTTGTTTTTGCTGCACCTGTGTATAAGACGCACCCCCCCTCTTTGAAATTTTTCTCCGACGGGGGAAAAAAGTGTGCCTTATACACGGGAGTTTTTACGGTAGTTTAACTAATACTAGAAGCAAAAGGACCACAAGAAAAATGTTACATAACAAAAATAAAATCTTGTTTGATTAAAAAATCTATGAAATAAATAATCTGCTGAAAATGCAAGAAACTTAGAGCTTGTTCAACTTCTGATTTTATCTGAAGATAATCACAAAACCAATTTCGTGAATTACAAAACCTATATCCATAATGTTGTCAAAGGTGATGTTATCAATCTTGATAAAAAAAAAAAAATTAACATAACCTTATTCAGTGCTCTAAATTAGCATAGGTCCGCTAGCCCGGGGGCCACTAAAAATTAGCTCCGGAGCAACAAATTTCATTGATCCTAAATCTACTGACCCGTTCAGGCAACCAAATTTAACAGAATTGTTTATGTTTTCTTTTTTTAGGGCCACCAGATTTACGTTTAGGGCCACTCAAAGTTAAACAATCTTGTTTTTACTTGCCCGACTGTGCCACAAGGCAAAAAGGTTAATTTCTAGCATTGCCTTAAATCCAACAACTGCACTGAATTTCACCCTGGTGCGGAGCTGAGACATTTTCTGCCAAGACCATGGCTGGGGTCTGCTCCGCATCAAATGTAATGCCATTTTAAAAATTTCATTCTACACATTTTGTCTCTAATTGTTTAAAGCGATCTGCACTGAATATCACCCTGGAGCAGAGCTGAAGACGCTTATTGGCCAAGACCACTGCTGGGTCTACACGCATCGAATGCGATGTCATCAACCTCAACTTCTCTGTGATGGTCGCGTAAAACTGCCAGTATCCTTCTGTCCA